>VKHH01006822.1:0-15054 GCA_015144975.1 Epipyxis sp. PR26KG | reverse complement strand
ATTATTATTATAAAACATTTTTATTATTATTATTATTATTATTATTATTATTATTATTAATATTATTATTATTATTATTATAAAACATTTTTATTATTATTATTATTATTATTATTATTATTATTATTAATATTATTATTATTATTATTATAAAACATTTTTATTATTATTATTATTATTATTATTATTATTATTATTAATATTATTATTATTATTAATATTATTATTATTATGTGTAAATAACTCACCGATTTTCCTTCTCCGACCAATTTCATGACTCCTGCTTCGATTTGATCTAAATGCTTTTTCTTCAATGACTCAGCAGAAATGATTGTGACTTTGATAGCACCCCTTGAGGCATTCATTAACTCTAATATCATAATAATCAATCATAAAAAATAATTATCATGACTGGAGATAATTGATGGATTTGGCATTCATGTGATAAGCCCTCGGGTATGCGCATGCAACAGTTCATTAATTAACACAAAAGGCAGGAGGAAGGGATGTGATGAAGTTATGGTCAACCCAAGGACACAAGGAACCATCTCCGATTCAGATTCATCCATATCGCACGTTAGATATTACTCAATCCAAGGCATCTGGGAATGGCAATTGCAATGCACATTACATTTAAAAGGATTATTATCGATTTTGAACACCAGCAAAGCCCCCAAACATGCCGTGGTTTGGTGTCCTAACGGGGGCCAAACTTAAATCGTAGTGCTTTATATTATCGCACTTGCTTGTATGATCATAAAAGACCATGAGCATAGCGATAATAATAATAATAATTATCAAAATTGTGATTTTTTGAATTAATTTAAGTTACCTCCATAAGCATCAACGATTTTGAGAGAATCTCCAATTCTTCCATTCGCAGCCAATGTTAAGAAGAAATTGCGAGAAATATGCGAGAATTTAGATTCATCGAATATTTCACCGACCTAATAGGATAATATATAAGATATACATATATTATATGATAAAATCGTGATATTGTTTGCAGTTTGGAATTATTAGTAAGTCTACGGTTAAAAAGTTAATAACTGTAAATATCACAATTATATATTTTATTTTCATATCAAAAGTTGATAATGAAACAATTCAATAGATTAGAAAATTAAAAGTTATTCATAACTTTCTCCATTTTCAATTGGAAAGATTGGCACTAAAATTACTTAGTAATGATACCTTCGCATATTTTTCACGTCGAGGAATAGTAGGATTTGCAAGAAAAGCAGCAAAATTTGGACTTTTATTTACAATATCTTTAAATGCTAATAATTCATTCTCCACTTTAGCTAAGCCGTTGATCTAACGAAAATAATAATTAAAAACAGTTAAATTTCTGAAAGTGGAACAACATCGCACACGCAAGACCAACGAGATTTGATAAAAAAAATTGTTTTATAAATTCGAAAGGAGTTTGAAAAATGTGAAATTCGTATAACATTTTTAAACAAAACAAAAATTATTTTATTATTTTCAACAAGAAGATCTTTAGATTTAATAATAATAATAATAATAATAATAATAATAATAATAATAATAATAAATGTTGTATCTTCAACAAAAAGCAAACCAACATTTTTAATTTATACAGAAAGGGGTGCTTATTATTTATTGAACTACACTATATATTATACATTATATTATATCTATTGTCACCTTGCTTGCAGCAACGTAAACTGCAGATGCGTATCTACCATTAATGCCATGGATTTTTATTGGAGGAGCATGAGACACTGCTTTTGAAGAAAATAATCTACGGCTCACTCTAGGAAGCATGATAAGCAATAAATACAGTATTAACAAATTATGTATTTATGCGAGATATATGTTGGTCATCACATCACAAAAAATAAAAGCTTCCACAAAATAAATGAATGAATGAATGACTGAACAGATTAAGATAGTAAATCTAAGTTAGACGATAGGAATAATAAAGCAACAAAACAGCATAGAACTGTAGAGAATCTAGTATTTTAACGATTTTGGTGATACTGGGATAGTAAGAAAATCGTTACCGTTACTTTTTTTTAAACTTGGTAATTGGTAAATATATAGTAAAGTTATTAAGCAGGTTATTTAACTATTATTTACTTTTACTATCATTAATAAAGGAATAGTATTCGTAAAAATTCAAATTGCAAATTATTTGCTCCGAACTGGAAATTAATTAGGAATCGTCAATCCAATCAGCAGGAAAAATTAAAATCAAACTTGAAGAACAAAAAAGTTGTGATCGACTTTGATTTTCTTTCAAAAGATGAAGTTGTATATTGAATCCTGGAATCGCGTGATATACCAATTACAATTAACAACATTCCGCCGAATCGTGGAAACTTACATTTTTTGGAAGCAGATGGCAAAAGTAAGACCAAATCTAATTTGGTTGTAAGTAGCATCCAAATTATGATCTCTATTTTTAAGTTTGGTCTTACTTTAACCAACTGCTTCCAAACAAATATAAGTTTCCACGATTCGGCGGAATGTCGTTAATTGTAATTGGTGTATCACGCAATTCCAGGATTCAATACAACTTAACCTTTTTCAAATTCCAGAGAAAATGTCTATCACAACCTTACGAATGCTCATTTGAATATGATATCCTTGCTTGGCGATCATGCAGCTACTCTATGAGGTCAAAACCAACTAAAAGTATTGTCATTATTGATTTGTTTACAAATGGTTGAATAGAGAATAGGAGAATAGAGACATCAATTTGGATTTAGAGGAATGTGAAAACATTGAAATAGTGATTTATTCGGTATTTAATGAACCTGAAGTATAAATCGATATGAGATTTAAACTACAGTGACTTTTGGCAACTATTACGCAATACCTTGATTCAAGGATGTCAAGGACGTAGAATTGAGTTGTTTATCATGCTAAACTTCGCTTGTATTATCCTTATCAATGGAAGGAAGAAAGGAAGAAGAAGACTCATTGATCTGATGAACCTGTTGTTGCTGAAGATGTAAGTGTAAGACTGAGCTAAAAGTAGCAGACACCTCTTCCGTTATTCCATTATGGATGATACATGTCCATTTTTATAAAAAAAATATTAAAGAATCATTTGATTTTATTATGATGAAAATATAAAAAATTATTCCGAATTCTTCATGTTTTTGATTAAAAGATGCACTATTAAGAGAGCAGTCTATATAATCAAACGGAGAAACTTGTATTAAAAGTCATGCAAGTCATAAAATCATTCATTTTAGTCATGTATCCTGTTAAAATTATCGAAACGAGGTAATTTGAAAAATATTTATATTATGATTATTTATTATTTTGGATCAATTTCATGAAATATTCATTCTCTATTATATAATTCTTTTTATTTATCATCCAGCAATAGTTTTATATTAAATTTCTATAATATAATTTTCAATTCATTGACATCATTTGTTAATTAAGAAATATACACAAAATATTTTCAATAAACTTTTAAACTTGTGCTTTTTTATACTGTCTTCTTTTTATATAATATTATCTTGTAATCATTTAGTAAATATTTCAAATGTTTCTTTTTATGAGGGGGATCATTCGAGTTGGAATCGACACACAAATCGTCCAAAATAGCCGAGAACTATGTGAGACAAATTATTAAAACCCATCCGGCATCATTAATAAATAAGAGATAATCAATATATAATATCGAGAAAGCCCCCCAAAACGGACAACTTAACCATTTATTATTATATAATAATTTTATTATTCATATTCAATTAAATTTTCTGTGCTTGAAGCCTATCTCATTATTATATTATTTTCATTCATATCATCAACTCATCTATCTAATTATAATTATTTTTACTAAAAAAATATAATATTATTTTTACTGTTATCACTTAAACTAATCTTTCATTAACTCTTGTTTTCTCTATTTGTTTTTAATATAATACGAATATTTTTTATTTTATTATTTATGATATTTTTCACAATTATTATTAACTAAATAAAACTAACTAAATAATATTATAATATAAATTATTTAAATAATAATACTATCAGAATCATAACATTAATTCATCAAAACATTTTTTTTGAATATTTCATTTAATCTCCTGTAGATGGTCTGAGATCCGGTGGATGAGATAGTAACAGGAAATGATTCTTCGAAGTTGCTCAGCCGTATGCGACTCTACCTTCAGGAAATATTTTATAATGATTTATTAAAATTGATTCTGTTGCCCATCACTGCGAGCAAATAATTCTTGTTATATACATCACAACCCTTCTTCATCACTTTATTCTTCTTCGATTCAAAATGATAATATCAGTTAATTAAATAATTAACCGTTATAAATATAATAATAATAAATAATATTCAATATCTTGTGAATCATAATTCATATAAATCTTATTTCATATTCATTCAGACAATAACAAGTTGACATTTATTCTGATAAGAATATTATAATTATAGATGATGTTAGTGTACCACTTCTTCTACAACCTTCACCTTCTAATAATAATATAATAATAATATGTATTCTCCCAACATCATCAATTATTAATCATAAATAATGAAATAATTATTGAAGTACCAGTAAGTTACTATTATAATTAATGCAAAAAAAATAATATTATTATTTTCTTCAGAGTGTTCTTCAGTACTATCATCTGTTTATTGATAATACCTGCTATTTAGTTTTAATTGAAAAATGGTAATAAATATAAATAAAAAAAAATCAGAAAAAATAATACAATAATTAACAAAAAAAACTTTTTGATTGTTTCAATTCATTCATTTATTAATTCACAAGAATATTATTAAGATTGTGTTTTCAATCATTCGTCACTTATCGCTTCTTACGAATATTCTTTTCGATGTCATTAAATTCTTGTAATAATCGCTTACGGCGTTTTTCAGGGACTGGGAATTTAATACCATAACTATGATATAATAAACAATATTATATTAAATAATAACATAATTGACATAATAATGTTATAATAATAAATAATATAATAGTAACATATTATTAATTTTGGAAGAATATATATAATAATCATTATTATTGATGCCTGGGATGGGAATTAACATATCATATCTGTGGTAGATGCTTACCTAGCATAATGTCCTGATAACACATTAACAGATGTATACAATAATGAATAAGATTGCTTTCCATTCACTCCACCTAGTCTTCGGTAATATGACACAAAATCACCCATTTCCTCCTATAAAATTATAAACATTATTATAATCAACATATTTCATAACAATTATTATTATCCCAGTTGACAAATTGACCGATTTTCATTTTTCATGTTTGATATTTTCTCGATTGTTTCCAACCAAATCTTATGTAAACGGGTCCTATATGTGGTTTGAAGGTTATTCACTGAAGGTTTTGGTTAGAAACACAATTTTAAATCAAGAAACATCCATTAAAAAACTTCTTATCTCAACATTTGAATTATTGTAATGGAGTTAATATATTTTTAATTCGAGCAGAAGCTCAAAAAAATAATCATTTTTTTGAACAATTTTATTATTTCATTTATATATAATTATATCATTTTCTATCTCACGATTTATTTCGAATTATGAACAAGATACAAATTATTATTTTCATACAGTACCTTTGTCTTCTGAGCAACATCGATAAGTGCAGGGTCCCCTTTCTCTAATTGGACTGCATATCGCATATGGTTGACTAGCTTCTGAGTATCAGCATAATAATCTTTGAATGAAAGGCCCCAATCACTTGGAGGGGGGCCTAAAACAACCTTTTCTTTTGGAGTAGCATCTACACATAATAAATAATGATAATAATAATAAATAAAATGATATTAATTGAATACTGAAGAAGCGAAATATAATAACGATGATTCAGAAATATATAGCATGTGCGGTCCCATAGATGTCCTACACCCAAGATATGATGTTTTGAAGTATTTTCAATTCAAATTTATATTAAAAATAATAAACTGATTAATATATTTACAATATGTTTTGTTAAAAAACATACATAATTGCAACGCAAAACAAAGATCCCGAATCTCATACTCAAAATGTATGAATATTGAATAATAATATTATATCAATATTGTTCGTTGAAAAAACACAAAATCGCAGTAAATATTGAATTTTTCTAAAATAAGTTATGGATCATTTGGATATAAAATAAATATATATTCAAGTAGCATACCTGCAGTAGTGGCATCAGCAGCATTAGCAATCATCGGAGCCATTGGTGCTAATAAGGTGAAAAGAGCTGCCATTGGTAATATAGACCCTTTTATCATTCGACTCGACAAATCAGAGCTAGGATTGCTAGGGACTGATGATATTTCGCCATTTTTATTCATATTCAATCGCTTATAAAATAGTTAGGAAAAAGAAATCTTAGTTTAAGATCATTTAATTGAATGTGTTGCATAAAATTCATTTATTATTGCTATGTATTGTAATAACTTACTGTATTATGAATGTTAAGGTTCTTGACGGGGACTAATAGAGAGAATGATGCTATCAGTTGCATCAAAGTCATTGAAACTATTACAATAAAAAAAATACAGTTTATACATGTGGTTTTGTCTGTTTGATGCTTGTACATATCATACACAATACAAAATAAAACAATAATGAATAAAGTTAAGAAAATTACAAAACAGATACAGTATGTGTTGTGAAACAATCACAATAAAAAGTTTGGAATTTATGAATTTTGTGAATCTGTGAATATCTTCACAACTACTCAAACATACATACCTAAACTGAGTGCAACAAAGCGTATGCTTGTCATCTTTGATTGATATCAAACTTCCAATGCAAAATTATAGCACCGATTGTAACAAAAGTGCATACAAAAAGTATTCAAATAGTGCAATGACGAAGAATTGTGTTGAAGAATGACAATGACGTTGAAAACGATTTCAGGGTTCATTAATCAATTTATACTTTTACATGTAAGTTAGAAGTAATGCCTATAATTTAATACACCATTATTATACAGTAATTATTTCAAATAGTCTCTTGCACAATGTCTAGTTAATAGTTTCCCAGCAGCAGTTTTGTTTTTCACAACAACATGATGGGAACATGAATTATGAATTGTACTAAACTTTTTTTAAACTTTTAATATTGAAGTCAATTCAATATTTGAAGAAGACTCGATTGTTTTGTAATTTTCCTTTAAAGAAAGCTTAACCTTTTTGATCAAATCAAAAATCCCTTATCTTACAGTTGTGTCATGGATCATTGATGATTGTTGCTATTTATTATTTATTATCTGTTATCCTACTCGTCAAATAACGATATCTTCATATTTGAACCCTTAAAAGCTTAAAATAAACAGTAAGAATTGGACCTCAAAACCATAACGAATCATTCATCCAGAATGAACTTATGATAACTACCGGTAATAACGATAATTTACAGTCATTATTTATTGTATTTGCTTTGTAATTTTATGTAATTAAATTAATAAATTTGCTATATTGAAAAATCCAATAATATCTATGCAAGACAGCATAATAACTAATAAGTATTTGCTTTGCATTCAGTATTTATCGCAGCATTTGCTTTATAATTTTCTGTAACGAACTTGCAAGACTTAGTTTATGAAAGTTGGAAAGTATCGAAAAAGAAAAGGATTAGCAAACTACTATAACTAAAAATCAATTTTGAAATTCACTTCATATATATAGTCAATAAATTGCATATATTCTTTAGAACTTATTTTTTATGCTGTTTCATGGAAGGCTGTTACTTATGAAGGTAAAACATTTAGAATTTTGTTACACTACAGTTTTTATTTGATATTATACTCATTTTAATCCTTGTCCAATTTCATAACAGGTTCGAACAAAGGTTAAAAGGTATTCCACAAAAAAGTTCATTTTGATTATACTTTACTGAGCTAGACATTCATGCTAGTGAGAAACCGCCAGCCATACTCTACTAACATCTTATTACCAAACACTATTTATTTGATGAATTTCAAAATTTGACTTTGTCAGACTTCAACATTTTATTTGAAATTGCAAATATAATTTCGATTAAAATTAAAAATTGTCAAACAAACGGTGTTTGGTGATAGATTAGTAGGTATTATGGTGGTTGCGTATCGCCTAAAATACCTAATTCAGTAAATATTAAGGAAGTAAGTTTTTTCTTTGAGTGGACCACATGTTATTTCCCACTAATCAATGAATCCGAAAATCTGTGTGAATTCATTAATTCTGCACTTGCTGCATTGTTGCAGTTTACGCTGCAAATATAAATCAAATTGCAGAGATGTAGTTTGCTTGTTGCTGAAGCCGAAGATATGGTACTGTCACTAGATATTAGTTAGATTAAAATAATTAAATGCTAATTTATTTCGATTTTCAGAAACCAGACAGATGAATCAAACATTGGGCAATCACTAACTCGAATCTTTAGTTATCACTAAATACAATTCTCATAGGCTTCTCACCCTGACTAAGTACTAACCCTTATAATATGACTTATATAATAATCAAATCCTGACTGGTTTTGATAATGTGAAAAGTGTATCAAAAACGTATTTGTGAAGCGAAGCAAAACGGTTCAACTAAGCATGATCAAAGTGAATGAAAATTAATATAATTTACTCAAGCAAGGTTTAGTCCGATTAATCTGCGAGTTTAAAAATGTATTTGTTGGTGCAAACGTTTGACTTCATAGCAATTAATCAAAAATTGACATGTTGAATTATTCATATTTTACTATCTGGCTATTTTACTTTTTAATTATTTGAAAAAAATAATTGTTCCAAACTAAATATGAGTTCGATATGATATAAATAGTTATACATCCAATATAGTGAAAATTGATTGAAATAAAAATAGACCATATATAAACCATATATATATGTGAATATGATTTTTTATTCATCAAATTTGTTATATTTTATTCATTATATTATATTCATTACATTATTTATTTATATACCATAATAAGAAGGTACATACGTGTATGCTATAACGTAAGGATAATAGTCGCTTATGTATAAGCTTATATATTATAATATATTATTATTATTTGGATAACTGATATTATTACCATTCATCCAATTATTCAAAGAGATTCTATGAAAGTTAATCCAATCTCAATATTGGAAAATGTGTAAGTGGCTAATGATTCCAACAAATACACTTGATTTGAGTTGATTTTTAAATTAAAATTTTCAAAATTTTAGAAATGTATTATTAAATTATATGGATTATAATATTTGTTTTATTTTATGATAAATAATTTTAGATTAGCTTCTCGTGGGTGTTATACTTAAACAAATTTTGGGATAATGAATATTTTATTTATAAAAAAATCATTTTCAGAGTAAAGAATTCAATTAAAGCTTATCATTTCAAATTCTCATCGTATAAATCGAAGAGATCGTATTTACAGACATGACAACATGATATGCTTGATTTTAAACGTTATGTATTTTCAAAATTTTAGAACTCAAAACTATTATTTATCCTTCCGTCTACATTATTTCATCTTTTTTAGACTTTTGGAGCAGCATCTGCGGATGTGTTTTCAGAGTAAGCAGCATAACTGGCATCAATTTCTTGAGGAGAACGAATCATTTTGCGCTCATTATTTGAACCACAGACTATTGGAGACATGTAGATTGCTGCTGATATCAGAAGGATAAATGCAATCAGATAAACGAAACAAGCAAATCCTACGAATAACAGAATAAAATAATTAATGTAATGATTATTTTATTCTAATAATAAATTTATTGTGTATTTTTAAGAATTAAGTAAGGTTTAAATCAATTCATTTAAATCAACATGAACTTTTACCGTATCCTCCAGCCATTGCTTGAAGAGATTTTTTGGTATTATCATCATTAATAGTCCCTTGTAAAATATTATTATTAGAAGCGCTTAAACCACCACTTGCTGAACAAAAGCCAAGAAGCATAAGTCCAGATGCAGCAATAAATATACTGAAAGCAAGTTTTGCCTTTGTTCGTTCAAAGAATGCGCGAGATGTAACGGTTAATGAATCGGCACTCATTTCAGACTGGTGTTTATTGAATAATTCGATTTAATTAAAATTTGATTACTTATTAAAGTGTTGTGGGTTTGGGGTTCGTTGTGGGTTGAAAGAAGGGTAACTGAAGGGTAGCGGCAGTTTAGCAAAAAGCATCATTTTTAAAAATATCTTTTCAATTGCCCAATGCAATTTATTTTGGCATAAAACAACAACTGTGTTGTCACTCTTCGTAAAGTTTGACCAGATATTTAATTAGTAGCAATGTCTGATGATGAAGATTTTGATGTAAGCCGCATTTTTTCATTTTGAGTGTGATTATTTTGATCTAACAATTGTTTACTTCATTTTTGCAATTGTAATAATTTCGTTTTAATTGCTGATTTCATGCTTATTGACTCAGAATGACGTAAGTCCTCCTCCATCTTCTCGCAGACCAACTTCAGGTCCTCCTCCAGGTAAAACATTGTATATTGCATAGAAACATAATGATTCCTTGGAAGTTAATGTTTGAAACTTAATGAATTGTTTTGAAGTCATTTATTGACTAGTATACGATATGCTGTATTTATTTGCTTCAATTCATTTGATAATAAAGATGTAAGATTTGAATCCACTAATCTAATACTGTATCAATTTTATCGTAACTACTTTGTTTAATAATATATGAGTAAATTTACTGTATATGTATCATAATATTTATATCATAATTATTACTATTATGAAAGGTCCTCCACCATCCAGACCGCCAGGGCCTCCTCCTCCTAGACCAACTGGACCACCACCTCCACGTCCTCCAGGTATTACTTTTATTCGCTATTGCAAAAATATTTAAGATGGCAAAATGGTGGTTTTATTTTTTTTGTGTCATATCACAGGTCCACCTGGTTCTATTGGAAATAGTCCTCCTCCGCCAACAAGAAATGTACTTCCACCTCCTTCTAACGATCCTGAATTCGATGATGACCATGATGGTGAAGGTGATGAAGGCGATGATCATGTTTTACCTCCCCCACCGGCTGTTTCTGCTCCACCTGAACGTTAGTCCTCATACTTAATCGTACACATTTTTCTATTTATTATTTGATATAATATGATAATACAATTATTATGAGCAGCTAGCTGCCTTCTTCGTTGATTGCAGAGAAACGATTAGTATTATTCACACCTTCCATAAAAATCATAATATGCATTCTGTTGTAGCTACATGCACTTCGCCGATAAAAATAATAAAATAGATAATAATAATAATAATAATAATAATAATAATAATAACAACAATAATATTCATAATAATAAAAATAATAATAACAATAATAACAATAATAATGATACACATTTGTTAAAATAATTATAGCGAAGAAGCGTCCTCCACCAGGCCCCCCTCCATCTAATCCATTTGATAGAGACTCTGCAATGTTTGACTCTGCTGCTGACGGTCAGTCTATTACTCATTCTGATTCTTATCGAAACAATCACGCCTCTTTGCCACTCACAGGAGAAAATCCACTGCATAATACAAGTAATAATCGTCAGAATAAGCAGACCACAATGCCATCATCTACTAAAGAAGATGAGATGGATGATGTGCCAACTGAGGATGGAAACAGAAACCCGAGATACAACAGATCTAACCCTGCAGGTGATACTGTTAAACCATACACAAAAATAAAGTGATGATAATAATGATAATAATAATAATAAAATAATAATAACAATTATTATGATAATAGTAATAATAATAGTTTGATGCATTCCTCAAAAATTGAGCGACTTTTTGATTCATGTTAATTGTTTATATTTTAAAGAAAAATAATAGCAACAATAATAAATTATTTTATTTAGGTTTAACTTCACTTGCTAAAATGCAAACTGAGATTCCATCTGAAGTATTAGAAAGATTATTACTTCAACAAGAGTTTGTAACTGGTCAATTTGATGTGTTTTATCCTAATAATAAGAATACATATACTTATATATTCTTCATGGCTTTGCTGACTGGTGGTTTATACTTGTTGCTTATTCTGTTTTACCATATGGGCGTCATGTGTCGTAAGCTACTATTTGCAAGCTGTGAATGTTGCTCAGATAGTGTTTTCTTCAGTCGAGGGAAATTATTAGTAACCAACAAAGGTCGTGTCATTTATTGGTCATTATCATTAGCACAACAAAATCAATGGGATCAGAAAACATATCATAATATTAATAATCAAGTAAGAATATTAAATATCGCTGATATCGCACAAGTGTCACTCAACTACTCAGACAAATTAGTCCTCTTTGGTTGTTGTTTTCGTGATTATAATGTTGGTTTAGATATTATTTTCAATAGTTTTGATCATAATTCAATACCATCCTCACGCTATTTGAAAACAAATAACCCTGGGAATTTCTTAGTGAATATGAGTAATTATATTATTGGATCTGTGATTTATGGGATTTATAATACTAGTTTGTATGGTAATAAGAATCCATTACGATTAAGAATTGTTTCAAATCCGAATGATTCGGTTTATGGACATGAATATGGTGTTGAGCCATTAGAAGATTTATGTAAATTACAAGAGTTTTTCATGTCATTAATGACGAATCGAGACTTGAATCGACATCATAATGTACCAGCAAATAATAATAAAAATGTTTTTATCTTCTCGAAAGATGCAATGATGCAAGATTCTTATGGACAAGAAGGGGGATTTTTGCCTGGTATCAAGGAAATGTATTCAGAATATTCAGGTAAACACCTACTCCTCTATTATTATTATTATTATTATTATTATTATTATTATTATTATTATCTCTATATTAAGAATATCTATATTATATAGCAAATCTTAATAATATTTTTAATTTTATTCAATGCAAGCAAAATAAATTGGAATTCTTTGACTTAGTTTACAAAAATGATGTGCATGCAGTATGTTCTCCATTTTGTGCCTCTGTTAAGTTTAAAGAAGCTTTCACTATACTACATGATGATAATAATAATAAATATTTTTTAAATTAATCAAAATTAATAAGTATTTCTGACACATGTGACAAATGCACATATTCTTAAATTATTATAATTAACATTTTTGTTTTTAAATTAATTTTATTATAATTATCATGTCTAATTGTATTATTGATAGGCTTTTCATTAATGGATAAGGACGGTAATGTAACAGTCCCAGTCAAGTGGGTCCCTCTAACCCCGGACGAGAAGTTCATCGCCGCGGTCGGTCAGAGTTACCATGCAAGTTGTCTCGAGATAATATTATCATTATTAACTTTTGGCTTATATTACTGCTTATCCCTCCGGAAGAAAAGCTCCGAGAAAAGTGCCATTATTTTAACAACTCATCGTGTCATCGAAATATTATTATTTGAAATTAACGGGAAGATGCCAGCAGCATTTGGAAGTGTTGATATTCATGTCAGATCATATTTCCCAAGGTAAGATAAGATACAGGAATGAATGAATGAATCGATGAACTGATTAATAATGACCTGTTCGGTGGTGAGTTCCATTGATTTGCGGTATTTCGAACACTTTTCCACCGAAAAAATCGAGCAAAAATCCACAACAGGAATCCTTCACTGGAATAATTGTAGGCTGCAATTATCGAGCGGGCTCTAATTAATCACTGAATCATTCGATCCATTATAATATTAATAAGAGACCGTTCAACAATTGCAGCGAAATTATTGTACTGGATTTTCTGGGGTGATGTGTTCCGAACACCACCTCTGGGTGAAATCCAGTAACATGAAACGGTTCATTATATCGGTACGGTAGCTCCAGTGCTGATGTTTAATCACATTCATCGGAATAAAATAAACTATAATAATCATTTTATTTGATTTATAATAATAATTATCATTATTTTCAAAGATATGTTAACAGTGGATTCATCCGTTCCGACGGTGGAGCTCGTATAGAAAGTGCGATAGTCTGTAATAATGGACAAATGGTCATATCATTACCTCATCTCCAATTACCATTCGCTCATAAAATGCAATTAGCATCTTCCAGAGAAGTCAAGTTACCAATAAATAATTTAGATAGTTTATTACCTGATTTGAGCTTCTTGGAACGATTACATCAAGAGAGAATATCAGTCAATTCGACTGTTGAAGGTGAGTCACATTATGTTATAATTACATAAAAACTAAGGGCCCGTTCATAGCCAGAAATCCACTAGGTGTTACTGAAATTCAAGTGATTATATTAGCGGGGTGATATTCGGAATACTTCCCCCCCCCCCGGAAAAATCCAATGAAAATTCATTGGATTAGTGGATTATTATTTTAAGTCCTCCAGCTCCTGGGGTGACGAAAAAATCTGGGAGTAATTACTGAACGGGCCCTAATGTGCGGCCTACCCTATTGTATTATGACATGCTTTTAAATCATATTATTCTTTATAATTCATTCATTTTTGAATTTATATTTTATTAACATTTATTATAATTGAACTACAGTAGTAGGATTTGAATTTCGAATAAAATTTTAGAATTTATTATTTTATTGCTAATAATGAACAATGAATGCAATTAATTGCATTTATATGAAAGAAGGGCTTGTTACATTATTTTTAAAAATTATTGTGAACAAATGGATGACTGAATGTCTCTTTAACTGTGACTGTAGGTGTACCTGTATCTCAAGATGATTTGGGTCAACAAACAATTATTAATGCTCAATTAAAAGCTGCACCGAAATTAGATGATCATAAACTAACTGAATTAGATGCGACATTATTGCCATTGCTTTCAAACGAGACTTTATTACATAGATTTCAAGGAGGCTCGGCATATCAATCATGTTGCAGACTTAATTTTGGTAAAAATAATGGCAATTATAACAATGATGATAATATAATAGTAATAATAATAACAATAATAATAATAATAATAATAATAACAATAATAACCATAATAACAATAATAACAATAATAACAATAATAGTAATAATAATAATAATAATAATAATAATAATAACCCCCCCTGCCACTGTATATGATTCAATAATAGATGTTTTGTTTATAATGACCCCTTAAATTGAAACCCCCTTAAAT
>VKHH01006821.1:0-15082 GCA_015144975.1 Epipyxis sp. PR26KG | reverse complement strand
ATTATTATTATTATTATTATTATTATTATTATTATTATTATTATTATTATTATTATTATTATTATTATTATTAAATTCAATAATTTTTTTACGAAATTGAAAAAAAGTAATATTTTGTTTAAATAATAATGTTATATATTCTTGTTCTTTATTTAGAGTATCTTTAAGTATTGATGCTAATGGTCCACCATGAATTGAAAATAATTCTTGTTTTTCATCATTATTCCATAACAAAATCGCTTTCTCCAATGAAATTTGCTCGGTAAATGGAAACTTATCATCAGAAAATTCATAAAAACCATCATCCAAATTGTTAATAAATTCTTGAAATCCGCAAAAGTATGGTGCTATGGTCTAGAGTAATAGATAATAAATAGAATTTTATAAATTATTTACAGTAAAGTTAGTCGAACAAAAATAAATAGCCACATACTATAAAAATGGGAGGTAAAACAGCAGTATTTCCTCCATGATTTCTTGAGAGAGAATTAATCGATGATGCTGGTAAGTGAGAATCGATATGGTTTGCATTACTGTGCATGATTTTGGAGAAAAATCCTTGTTTGTGATTTTCATCTGCTGTATCGGAAGATGAACTTTTAGATTTGTTACCCAATATACTAAACCTTTTCATATTGCTTCTATAGGTTTGCAAGTAATGTTGCTAATAATTAGAATTTATCCATCAGTTAATTTATTTATTAAAACTCTGTGTTCAAACGATTTAACAGTTCATTTCTTGATTCACTATTCAAGTTTCATAGTTTCATATAAAATATAAAAAGTAAAAGTTAACATTGTTTCAAGAGAAAAAAGTTTAAAACAAAAACTTTTATTGCACAATTTAACCACTTGTAGTATACAATACATTCAAAGCAGTAGTAAATTTTGACCGAGGTTGAATATTTTTTTCGCACTTATATTTTATATTAGATGGAATCATCCCAGCTGCCAATAATAGATACCACTGCTTTGGATAGAATTGTCGTGACAAGTCCATTAGCACCAGCAGCTATCGGTCCATATTCACAGGTAAAACCAATAATTTTACTTTACTTTGCATAATAATTTATATTTATTTATGATTTATGATGACATGATGACAAATTTTAATCAAAGGCAATTAGAGCGGGTAACTTTGTGTTTGTTTCCGGTTGCATCGGATTACACCCAGAATTGAAAACAATTGTTCCTGGAGGCATAGCACCGCAAGTAAAAATGGTAATGGAAAACTTGAAGAATATCGTAGAAGCAAGTGGATCGAACATGAGTAAAGTTGTAAAATGTACTATATTATTGGCTGATATGTCTTACTTTGCAGAAGTTAATGCTATCTATGGTGAATATTTCCCTGTTGATCCACCTGCTAGAATGACTTACGCTGTTTTAGGTTTACCTCTTGGTGCTTTGGTTGAAATTGACGCAACAGCGATAGTATAATTGATATATATGTCTTACAGGGAGTAATCTTTTTTCTTAAAATTAATTTGAATTGATGAACAAATTTAAGAAAAGTAGGATAAATAATTAAACCGATCCATTTTTTTTTTTTTTTTTTTTGTTATTTATCACATTTGATTAAAAATTTATAAACGAATCGGAAAACTTAATTTAGAACTAAATATTTAAAAGCAACTACACAAAGTCTGATGCTAGGTTCAAATGTTACCAATTCTATTAAAATGTGGTCAGATCAGAACCCCTCTCAAAGATCCGCAATGTGAATTTATCATCATTCATTACCAGTAGATGATTAATTAATTACTCGCTTAAATCCGGCAAATATACATTGTAGACATCAGAAATTCATTATCTAACTTTGCCTTTGTATGTGCTATGTAAGCTTTATTATGTATAAGTTAATAATATTTCGTCATCTCAGCTATAAACCTTGAAGTTGAAATGATTCACACTTTTGGAAATATGATGCTCTTTGTCTTGATTGCCAAATTGTCTTAATTTTGTCAATCCCAACTTTGACTTAGAATTAAGATTTCTTTCATTTTCAACTGAAACATTTCCATTCAATGATGTACTTAATGAATTTAATTTATTCTTTTTTGGAAATAATAATCGATTAGATTTTGATAAACTATTTTTCTTTGGATTTTCAACTAATTCCATTACAAAATTATCATCTGTATAAATATGCTTGAGTACTAGTCCGTTTACATGAGTTCGATAATCATCTTCCTCTTTCTTATTCAAATGTAACGTTTCTGTCTCTGATAGAATGGAGTATTTATTTGTATTATTACCACCACGAAGTTGATAAGTTTTATCCATATTATAATTCTTTCGGATATTGCCATTTGCAGATGTGATCATTCGATTAGTTGAAGGTAAAATAAGTTTTGTATTAATGCTTGTTGACGTATCACTATATGAACGAATTCTACCAATTGGAATTTTATCAATATTTTCTATTTTGCTAATATCATTATTTTGTGTCATCGTATAATCTGATAGTAATAAGGGTAACGAATTTGTTTGTCTTTTAGCTGGCGAATTGTTCAGAGATAATGATGGAGAAACCAATTTCTCTCGTGCTAAAACTTGTCCATTGAGTAAAAATACTCCCGGAGGAGATTCAAATGTTACCTTGCGAGTGGAGTACTTTTTAAGATACTCATCTGTGACTTTCATTACAACGTACTAATATTTACTCTAATAAAGAAAAAAGCAACAATCAGCACAACTGCACAACTGTACTAACTTAACATCGTTTGTCAAATAATCTCGATAATTGGAAAATGGAAAAGCTTTGTCATATTACCGTCGTATTTCATTTCGACACTACACCGTGAACTTTTATAACAAAAAAGCAAAACTGCCGCTGCTGTTGTTGTGTTTTTATGTTTTTATGTTTTTATAGTATAACTTAATTAAAAAGGAGTTATGTACATATCAGTGTGCACTTCTATTTCATAATCCCGAATATAATCTTTTTTTAAAATTTTCTAGCACAATTTTTGTTAATTGAAAAATATAAAATACAAGATTAGAAATGAGTTGGAAACCAACTGTAGATGTGTCTGAAATAAACAAGTTTAAAGAATTAGTATTTTACTATGAATCTGAAAATAAAAGACAATTGGATGAGATTGCAACTCATCGAATAGCAGTTGAAACCATGACCAAATCTGTACAAGACCATGAGAAAACATTCAAAGGACTATCAAAGAAAATAAAATCATTAGAAACAAAAATGAAATTTGATAAGATTGCAGCTGATGGGATAAGTGTAAAATATAAACTTTTAGAAGGTATTTATAGAATTTATTGTACTGTATATGTAATATTAAGAATAGCTGCTAGTGTTAGTTAAAAACGCACCGTACTGACCACTTAGTATTTTTAATATAATCGTTAGTTATGTGATAAGGATATGAAATTTATTTTTTTACATCATTTTCAAAATAATTTTTAGGTGAAGTGTTGGATTTACGTCACAGTAAAGAAATGTCTAGTATTGAAAAGAAGAAAAATGATAATTTAATAAAAGAATTAAATGAAAATCTTTTAGAAGATCGAACTAAACGATTACGACTAATACATGAAAATGATATGCTTAAACGTCAATTATTAGTATTACAAGAAAGTGAAGCTAATGCTGAACATAATACTGTAAAAGCAAGACAAGATTTATTAAATAAATTACAACAATTTGATACATTATATGCTGTGAATGAGAATCAAAAAGGAATAATAACAGCACAAAGTGAAGAAATCATATCATTGACACATGAAATAACTGATATGAAAGAATATTATTTGAAAATTCAACAGAAAAATTCGAGTAATTTATCTTTATTAAGTAATAATGATAAGATTGTTGATATGTTACAACAAGAAATTTATCGACTTCGAAAAGAGTTATTTGATCAATCATATAATAATAAAGCAAATCAAACTTTAGTTTTTACAAATAATATTACTTCTGCTAATGCAACAAATAAAATAACTGCAAATAATAGTAAGTATATTAATCCGGAATCACGACCTAATACAACCTTACACACACGAACGATGACAAGCCATCAACATAAGAAGCATAATTATGATATAAATAATAATAATGATGATAGTAGCCCAAATTCAACACAGAAATTAAAACCTTTAAAAGCAAAAGGATTGGCAGATTCTGATAATAATAATAACAATAATAATAGTATTATTAATATAAATAAAAGTGAAATAATGGAGAGCAGTCATAGCGAGTTATTGCTTGGTGGAGAATTAGAAAAAACAGTTGAAAGTTTTGGTCAAATAAACAATTCATTTTCATCTTCGAAAATAAATAAATCATCAGATGTTTTTCCAGTATTATCACCATTAGCATCATCTGGTCGACCATATACACGCAGCACATCCACACCTTCATTACCACCACATAAACAAGAATTTGCAGAAGAAATTCAAATTCTTCAATCAAATTCTTTAAATTATTCGACAGATTCAAATAATAATAATAATAATAATAATAATCATTATAATATGCCTGATCGCGAATCTGAAAGAGAGCAAGCGATTAATATTATAAAAAATAGTTCTAATAATATAGCAACAAGTCAAAATAATCGATTAAAAACAGTAAGTTTTATTGAGAATAATTCTACTTCTAATGATCATTTGAAGAAAAACAATATATTACAATCCTTAGAAAAAATTGAATCAGTTTATAATAATAGTAATAATAAAAATCATAATAATAATATTAATAATAATGACAATAATAATTCGATACATTATTTAAAAAGAAATAATTCTCAAAATACACATAATATTATGAATGATAATAATAATAATTTAAATGATACAATACCATTAAAATATTCATCATCATCTTCAAGACCATCTACAGTTAGTCTCACTTCTAATAATAATATTATGAATAAAAATAATTCTAAAAAATCATTATTTGTTGGTTCTGGACTTGGTTTCAAACCAAATAAAGAATTAGATGATATTTTGAAAAATAATAGTAAAGGTTCTTCTAAAGAAATGTTGAAAAAGATTTTAGGAGATAGATTTGATTGAATAAAAAGATTATAATAAAAAATATGTTGATATTTATTTTTTTATTAAATAATTTATTTGTTTGTATTATTATATTATAAATAATATTATGTGTTTAATGTGTAATAATTAATTATATATTTTTTATAAAATATATTTTTTTCTATCAAATAATAATATAATAACGATACCAGGGATAATATTCATAAAAGGAAAAAATTGGGTAAGATACCATCCATTACAGTCATTTAAATATTTTAATTGTTACTTAGAGTGCGCAAGTTATACTCCATAAAATGCTGGAATGATGATGTACGTTACAATATAAAATTATAATAATTTATTATTATTATTATTATGTTTATGAAAAAAGAATCATAATTTGTAATGATAATCGGAATAGAAACAAGTTAAGAAAAGGAAGATTTTATTAAAATTATTAACAATAGCAAGTATATTCTTTCATCCAGCAACTTTTTATCAGAAACATAATCTAAGTTGCAACAGAATAAATACTACTAGTAATTCCAAGACCATAATATATAAAACAATACAAGAAAAGAAATATAAAATATATAATCAGAAATGACGAAAACATCCGAACGAGACAAGTCAAAAATGAGAATAATTTATGACTCCTTTTATCTCCTAAATCAACTTTACTGTCATTGAAGACAAATAATAATTATTACAAACATCAGATGATGGATTAATTTCAAATTTTGCAATAGGTCCGATTCCTTCTCCAAGAGTACCGAATTGAAGGATGTATTCGCCAGTAGTCGCAGCAGGTAAATCTGGAATATCAGAATAAACTTGTCCAGCAGTTGTTGTGTAAGTAGCAGTCGTGAAGATTTTATTGCCATTTATATCATAATAATAGAATATAGGTGATTTGCAGATAGTATTCACCGCTGAATCTTTATTAAAAAATATTTTGAGTGAGTGGAGGTTAAATGTGCCCCCTGCTCGACTGACAGAAGATGCTGGGTCATCAGCATAACCATTTCCTTTCACGGCAGCAATATTCCATGGTATAGCTTGATCAAAACAAGCACATTCATTTCCACATGCTAAAGAGTTATCAACCGGATAAAAGTTTTTGAAAACAAATCCTTTGAAAGGAACAGGAACTCTTTTCCCCTGGAAATTCTTAAAACTCACGAAGGTATTGTCACATTGATCTGAACCAGAAGGATCTAGCATACCCGTAAAGTCAATACTAGTGGTGATAGCTGATGATGGTTTCGCACTTGGTCTTGCAGTAGGGTTAGTTGGTCTTGCGGTTGGTCTTGTGGATGGAACAGGTGAAGGTCGAAAGCTTGTTGGGACTTTGGTTGGAGCAGAAGTTGGATTTCGATCAAATGAATATGCAATCTCGTCGATAAATAAATCACCATTATCATCTGAATATATCTCTATAGTTTTAATTCTTTTGAAAGATGGAAATTTATATGATGAGAATGTAAAGACATCTTGAAGAAATGTAACATATTCTGTGGAAACCCAGTTTCCGTTTTCATCGTAGGCAATAAATGCAACCTTTGCATTAGAACCATCAAAAGCCATTTTGATATAATCTAAATTTATTAATCCTTTTCCGTAGTAAGTGAATGATCCAAAGTCCCACGTGCCGCCTACGCTTTTGTGAAGAGTTGGTTTTGATAATTGAACATTATAAACCGTGCCACTAGTGCATAGCAGATCCCACGAATTCCAAACGAATGAAGCATATGAAACAGGCTGTGCAGAACTTGCGCAAGAACTGGTAAGATCATTAAAATTTATGACGGAAGCAGATGTAGGAGCTACAGTACTTCTGATTGTTGGAGATGGGGTTGGTTTTGTAACTGCAGTGCCTTCTCCTAATGAGCAAATTGCGAATAGAAAAAAAGAGATTGTTAGTACGATATAAGATTGCATCATCCTAAGTCAAAATTCACAAATATATAGTACACAAAATATATATAGTGTTTATAAAATCAGTTGTTGAAGAAAAAAGAATTCTTATTATATCCGGAAATGGAGAATTGGAATTTTCAACAGTGTCAGACGTCATAATCCGACCGATCTTTTTTTTTTACTTTTTGATAAAAAGTAATAAAATTGTGTGGTAAATGGAAAGGGTTCATAGTATTGTCATTGGTGGTGGAGTGATTGGATTATCTGTTGCTAGAAGCCTTTCATTGCATGGAAAACAGTGTTTGCTACTTGAAAAAAATTCTACAGTAGCTGCAGAGACATCAAGTCATAACTCACAGGTCATAAAACTGTGAGAAATGGATGAACTTATATATATTTTAGTTTACTTACTAATAATCAGTGAGTTTACAGTAAATGAATAATTCACAATTTGTTTTACTAACTTTAAAATTAATCATTAAATAAGTTAAAATGTGTCACAAATCTTCACAGGTATTGCATAGTGGTATATATTACAATCAAAATAGTCTAAAAGCAAAGTTTTGTGTTGAAGGAAATTTATTATTATCACAATATATAAAAGAGAGAAATATACCATATAATCGAATTGGAAAATTTATAATTTCTTCACATGGAAATGATGATCATAAAATTGATAATTTATATTTGAAAGGTACAAGAAATGGCGTTATGGTGAGTTAATTATTGAAATTGAGTTTATTGAATTTCAATTTGACATGTTATCAATCTCAAAACATCAATATGATCTAACATGAATATGTTGTGACTATTCTAAGTTTATTTATTTACATTTCTCGTTGATTCTCCATTGACTCTCCATTGACTCTCAAAAATTAAATAAGAAACTCTGATCTAATTCCTGAATGTTTTCTTAATTATAATAATATTAATAATAATAATATCTATTTTATTATTTTCATAGGATTTGAAAATAATATCAAGTTTAGAAATGAAAGGAATTGAACCATTAGTATCATGTACAAAAGCATTATATTCTCCTTCAACTTCAGTTTTCGATACTTCCACCTTTATTAATAATCTACATGCTGATATTGAAAATAACGAAGGGGGTTCTAATATAATATTAAATTGTGAAGTATATAAAGTTATAATGATGAATTCAAAGAATCAAAATTTACATTTAGATTATCAATTTGAAGTTCATACAAACCAAGGTAATATTTGAGTCATAACTTCCTCCATTCCATTTGAAATATATTATCTTCATTATTATTATTTAATTATATGAAAATCATTTGAATTATTCGAATTAAAATAGTATTTTATGATACACATACTAACACCATTCCATTTGACCAGATGTAGAAATTTTCTGTATAAATGTTTCTCATTAAAAAATAGTGTGAACCGCCCGGTTTTGGTTGGAAATGTCAATTTCGAAATGAGAATCAGAATTTTTTTACATCTGGTCAAATGGAATGGTGTTAGTATGTGTATCATAATATACTATTTTAATTCGAACAATTCAAATGATTTTCATATAATTAAATAATAATAATGTGTGGCTTTTCTTAACCGAACTCAAATAATTTTTGTACCTTCTCATAAAATTGAAAAGATAATCATGATCATAATAATATCTTTACAAAACATAACATTTGATCGAACCAAACTATTTATTATTATAATTTATTTAATATTATTTTTATTTTATTTTTGATTTATTTAATTTGTAATTGTACTGTTAGGTATAATAGGATGTGACAATCTAATCAATGCTGGTGGTATCCATGCACCATTTATTTCTTATCATATAGCTGGATATCCGAGAGAGAGAATTCCAAATATATTCTTTTCGAAAGGAAATTATTGTAAATTGCATGGTATGATATCCTATATGACACATTTGACACATGCTACACTATACTGTGATATATTCCATGCTCTATACCATTATAATTATTCAGTATTTGTTCGATTGGTGAAATGACATCCCCTAATTGTGTACTGTATTTCTTCATCAATTTTGCAAAATCATTTGACATTTTTAAATTTGCTTAATATTAATAATAATAATCATAATAATAATTTCATATTTTAGGTGTTTCTCAAGCTGATTTACCATTTCGCCATCTAATATATCCATTACCTTCAGATGGGGGATTAGGAATCCATGCAACGATCGATTTGGATGGTTCGATTCGATTTGGACCTGACACAGAATGGTTACAACCACCGAATGGTGTTTTTATAGAAATAATAATAATAAAAATAACAATAATAAATAGTAATAATAATAGTAATAATAATATACCTTATTTAAAGTTAGAAATATACCATCTATATGCTTTATAATCATGAAATTGTTTCATAATAATATTGTTAATAATTATATTTATAATTTTATTATTATATTAGGTATGATGATGGATGAGACTTCAGATACGATAATATCTAATACATCATTACAATTAAATAATCGATTCCAATTCGATCCAAGCTTGTCACCGAATTATTTATATCACACAACCCCTCATAATAATGAGGAGTACAGGCAAAGTGTTGAAAATAAATTTTATTCTGAAATCGAAAAATATTTTCCATTTATCAAACAATATGATATTCAATATGAATATTATGGAATAAGACCTAAACTGATGGGACCAGAATCATCGAATAATAATAATAATAATAATAATAATTTTGATTCGAATGATTTCTTATTGGATATGCCAGTTAATCATCATATAAATGGTTTGGTTTGTTGCTATGGGATCGAATCACCTGGTTTAACTTCATCATTTGCTATCGCTAATCATATAACAAACCAGTTAATATATAGATAATTATTATTATCCATTTTATGGTGATGACTTTCTTCATTGAATAAAGACTAAAATTGTCTTAGTCTATTATAAAGGGAACTACTCCAGGTATATTGTATCTTATCTTATAATTATATGATAATTTTTATGATAATAATAATAACAATTATATTTATTCATCCACTCATTATCTTCCATAAACAATCAATGTCAAATTAATTTACCTACTTAATAATAGAATTTCAAGCGATGCCACATGTCCAACTCAGGTAATGATCGTTTGCGGTTCTTCAATTTAAGGAAGTAGTAAAGTCGCTTTCATTTCTGATACTTCATTTGAAGCGATTTAAGTAGCGTTTGGATTTTTTCTTTTTAATATAACTTAATATTAAATACAATTTGAGATTTTTGAATCATTTTTTTTTCAACTAGAAATGTCAAACACTGAAGATACGTTTTCATTATTAATAACTGTTAATATTAACTGCTACCATACAATCTTTTTGTTGTCCATTATTTAATAATAATTTAAATTAATTTATGGTTTGCAGTATGCGGAGAAAATTTCAATAATTTGAGTAAATAAAATGGAAGAGAGTTTGTGAAGAAAATTGAAATATTTTATTATCACATTTCGATCTAACAAGAATAATATTTTTTTGCCAAAATGTTAGATATCCGGATGACCGGATGGAGTATCTGTATAGCTGATGAGAGTTAAAATAATATTGAATGATGAATAGCATTAACGGTTAAGGCTTTTAACAATATTTTACAAAAATTAATAATTAATCCGAAATAAAAAAAAGTGTTCCTTTATCGAATTTGAACATGCGAATCAACAAAGGAAGAATAAGATAATTAAGATAATTCTGAAGTTTCTTTACAAATTATAGATAGAAAACCACGTTAGCTCAATTAAAATTAATAGAATTGAAATTGTTTCTAAAATGAATGAATGAATGAATCAGAGAGAAAAATATATTTTTTTAAGTTGAAAGGTACCTTCCAGTTTGTTCGTTCATCGAATAATTAACTATTGCCAATTGAGATAATTGTACAGTTATTGGATATGAAACGGATTTATGATATGGTCAATTAGATTTACAAATAACTTACATAAAGGTATTAAAGATAATATGTAAAATATTGTCAATAAGCTTCTGATTAATGTTTAACAATTATCAAGAAAGAATAGCAACAGAAAACATAATTTAATTCTTCCATAAAAGAATAAAATAGAGCAAACATGTCAACTTTTTCAGTATCTTTTCAAATAAACTAACGAAGTCAGCTTATCAAAAAAAATCTCACACTTCTCCTAACATATTAATTCTTTGTCGCACCGCGCACAAAATATTAATCAAAGAGAATTATAATTTCTTTTCTTAATAAATTGTTATAGATTAGAACCTTACTCGCTTATTGATTTTATGAATACTAAATCCACCCAAAAAAACTTTTTTTAAACGTTTTCACATGCTTTATGACCAAACTTAACCATACATTTATTTCTTACACCTCCAATAAATGGATACAAGAGAGGTAAAATTTAAAAGTCCTCTACTTGGACATCACCTTCATCACCTTGCTCAGGTTGATCAGATGTCCATAGAGTCAGATTGTCTCTCAGAAGTTGCATGATAAGTGTCGAATCCTTGTATGATTCTTCTGACAAGGTGTCCAATTCAGCAATAGCATCATCAAAAGCTTGTTTAGCTAAATGGCATGCACGATCAGGTGAATTCAAAATTTCATAGTAAAATACTGAGAAATTTAAAGCTAAACCCAAACGAATAGGATGAGTTGGCGGTAAATCACTGTTGGCAACGGATGAAGCGGAGGAATACGCTTCCAATGCTTTTGCGGCAGATTCTTTGCGGATATCTCCACTTTGAAATTCAGCAAGATATCTGAATAAAATAATAAATAAATAAAATGTTAATTCATTTGTTGAGATGGAAAATTATTGAGTGAGGATCTTCAAAAATATTTTTTTTGAAAAATAACGGCAAATTATGAAATCTCAGTTCTAACCACAATAATTTTATAAGCAAAATATTATGAATTATACATGAAAATTTAATTAATAAGACATTTTGAAAAAGTTACCTATGATAATCTCCTTTCATTTTGTAGTAAAAGACTTTTCCTTCCTCAGCATCTGAATGAGGAATGAGTTCATTCTTAATAATCTCTAAAATATCGGAGCATATATCTTCCAGTTCTGCTTCAATTTTTCTTTTGTATGATTGAATTAGAGATAATTTTTCAGCATCTCCTTTTTGTTCAATTGAAGAAATTACACGCCAACTGGCACGTCTTGAGCCAATCACATTTTTATAAGCAACCGACAATAAATTTCGCTCTTCAACCGTTAATTCTTGTGGTTGTTGTGCAACTGCTTTCATATGATCAACCATTTCATCAAATCTATTTTGAATTGAAACAAATTAATTTTTACAAAAATAAAATTTGAAAATGGTAAAAGGACATAAATTCAAGTTCTACCTTTCTGCTTGTTCAGCAAGCTTTGCCATGAATACTAAACTTTCACGATCCATTTTCTATTTAGATTTATTAGGTATAATCTCTGGTATTATATATCAAAACCGTGTAAGGAAAGAAAGGGATTCAATGCATTTCGTTTACAACACGCTCCGCCACAAGGACGTTTTTATAAGTGAAGGGGGCTCAATTAGGCCACCCTTGTCTTTCCAAGATACTCTTTTCAAATTATATATTAAAATTTCATCTTTATCGTGACATAAGCGAGCCCAAGATGAGATCAGTGGTTGATTTTCATGGAATCTGTTTATGATTATAGCAGTGAATTCATTCCTCAATCAATGAATTAATTCATCTGTTCATACATTAATTTTAGGAATCCTGACAGATTTTTGAAAAATTATTAGTTATGTACAGTTATAGGACCTGTATTTATGAACTGAATTAGTTATTGTATACTGTATTTTTTCATTGAAACTGTATTTATAATAAAAACAAAATCACTTTCTCTTTGCTATGCTGTATTGACTATATCACTTTATTTTTTATTTCATATTATGGAGCTCAATTCAACCCCATCTCTGTCTGATATCCTTTACTTTGGATTAATATTTAATTTAAATTTGAATGGATTTAAACCAGAGAATACATCTTGTACAGATAAAATTATTCAAAAAATGTCATCAAATTCCTACCCCATGATTAATGCAAGAAAAACGCACAATTCCGTGCAAATTAAAGTTGTGAGTTTGTTTGATTCTGATATTCTAATTCATGTTCAATGCACTGTTTGCGACGATAGTCAAAATTTAACAGAGACGAGTTCCAAGAAATCTTTAAATCATGTTGTGCATGGAATAGACTTTTTAGCAAATTCTATTTCACAGAGTAAGCAAAATGGAAACAAATCAACAATAGATTCAAATATCCGAATATTTGGTGATTATGTATTTAGTTTTCGTTCTTATATGACACATTTGGACTCAGTGTTGTGGATGAATATATTCCCATCTTATATATGCATTCCTCACATTCTTCACATATTACCACAAAATTTATTAAATATATTGGATTTCTTAGAGGTGAGAAGAAGTATTATTACAAATTATTATTTTTGTCTGATCTATTGTTTATTCTTTAATAGGCTAAAGACTTACTACAAATGTGTTGTGTAAATAAGAAATTAAGTACTATTTGTTCACAAGATCATATTTGGAGGAAAGTTTTATTAATAGGTAGGTGTGTATGTGTGTATCAACATAATTATTATTTCAATAATTTTATTTAATTTTAAACTTAATTTAATTATTATAGATGATAGGAAAGTTTCACAATCGAATGATCGATTTTTAACTGATATCTCAAGTAATTCTAATAATCATTTGAAAATAATATACCTTAAGAATCGAATACATGATTTGAATTTTAAAAGAGATCGAAAGATATTTTTATCAAGATATTTATCACAACAACATGAATATTCTATTCAATCAAATATTAATTATCGATTTGGGCAAGGATTAATTAGGACGAATGAAAAGAATGAGATTTGGAATGAGACAATCCCTATGAACTTTTTAATTCCTGAATATCCTTCTTATCATAGTGAATTCTGATTTTATTATATTATTATATTCATTTCATCATTTATTATTATTATATTATTATAATTTGAGATAAATTATATTATTATTATATTAGGATTTAAAAAAGAAATTGAATAAATTTTTCTGGGTTCTTTTTTAATTTTTTTGTAATTCTCTAGGGGAGATACGAACATACCCTTTGCAATTCTATGGAATTTGAAATATAATATTCATTCATTTATCAAATAATTTTAAAGTTTCTCAACGGAATTGAAGGTATTGAATCATGAATCATGATGAGACTATTACCTATAATATTAACTAATCCATTTCATTTTCATTCATTTCATTATATATCCTATGTACTCAATTATTTAATATAATTATTCGGTATCATAAAATGTTTAATCGTGTCCCCCTTATGCACCCCTTCAAGCATAATTCTGTATTTAACCGAATTATCGGAGTATCCATTACAAAGAATGGAAGAGTTATTTAATATTATATGAAATTTAAATAGTAATAATTAATATAATTAATATAATAATTAATATAATAATTAATATAATAATTAATATAATAATTAATATAATAATTAATATAATAATTAATATAATTAATATAATTAATATAATGAATGTGTATAGAAGTGATGATGAGAAATATTATTATTTTTGAGATCATAGATTAATAATATAGATGGGATCCACTCATGAGTGATTCATGCTTAGTTGCAACTAATAGATTCTATATTATTGATGAATCATTGATTCAACTTCATTCCATGGTACATGGAATGGCTAATGATGATTCATTACTATGGATACTATCGATAAATATATTTTTATAATTAGTATGATTATGATATTTTAATGCGATGGACATCAGTTTTACACCAATACGATCTTCTGTTAATTTCTATCTTGTCCAAAAATAATGAGAAACAATAATATTCATCAATGAAGACTTAACACTATAATTATCTTCCATTAATTATGATTGCAATTTCACTTTAAATTTTATTTTATTTTTTTATTATAATTATTCAATAATAACATTTATTAAATTTTTAAATTTCGAATTTTTGAAAAATGTCAAAAATGTTTTTGCAAAATTAATCATTATTATTATTATTTTTATTATTATTATTATTATTGTTATTATTATTATTTTTATTATTATTATTATTATTGTTATTATTATTATTATTATTATTATTATTATTATTATTATTATTAT
>VKHH01006820.1:0-15092 GCA_015144975.1 Epipyxis sp. PR26KG | reverse complement strand
GGCTTGGCTCAAATTTTTCCTATGTTGATAGCGGTACAAGGCTTAGAGCTTAAGAGGGCTCCTTGTTATGTTTTGTATGCACCTTTTTGATTTGCTCCGTTAATTTTTATTCATTCATTCATTCAAAAGATTTCAAATTTTATGATTAAGTCAAACTCCTGGATTTCAGATTTGGAAAATATCGATATACTGTACTATAAAGTTACAGAAGTACCAGTTTAGTTTCTTCTCCATTGGAAGTTAATACATTGGCGGTGATCTGTATATCTGTATTACTTAGCATAGAATAACAGAATAACTTTACCAATTAATCTGGATTTGAGAATTTATAATGAATAGCTTCAATTTCATCCCGTTTAATTGTGAATTATTCGAATCAACTCTGCTATTTCCACAGGAAGAAAATAGTGCTGAAGTTGTTGATACGAACAAAAATAATTTCGGAATTGCAGCCACAACAAAATCAAATACGTATAATGCTGTTTCTCTAGGTAATTGCATAACAATAATTAGTCTATCTTGTCCTGAAAACCAATCTCTGATAATGGTTGAATTTGATCACCCACTTTGTGTTATGTGCTGGGATGACGATGAATTATTCCTTGCTGTTGGTGATGTTAACGGAAAAATTCACCTTGTAACCAACACTGGACAACTTATTTTTTCAAAGAAAATAATTACAGGTGATTATTTTAAATATATCAATATTATTTCCGATATATTTCATAGAATTTTTTAATTCTAGATGAATCAGCATTTATTAGTATCGCTTTTGCTAAAACTAATTGCTTAGCAACTGAATCAGCTCTTGTAGTAGTGACTGACGATGGTAAAGTATTCAGATTTACAAACTTGGATTTGAAGCAATTGCACTATCTGTATGAGCGAAGTCAACTTGATTTACTTGCCGCGGCGGTTCAAGGATGTTTGTTTCAACGATCAAGCATATTTGAATCTACTTCTGAAAAAATAGCTTCATTGTTCTCAGCTCAAATATTTTTACTCAAATATCCTGCTGACAATTCGGACTATGCAACCAAAGTAGCGTGTTTGACTGTAGACGGTTTATTTTTCATTGCATTAATTTTATCAAATGGAAGTTGTGTTCTATCAATGCCTGTCGAAGAGGAATTGAATAATATCCGTGTCGTTGATTTTGTTGTGGACGTAACGAGCGAATCAAATGCGATATGTGTTTTGCAGGCGGATTCCAAGCTGTTATTTGTTGTTGATGTCTCAGATAAGATGACGATACTCACACAATTAATGGCGATGAATTATGGTGTAATAACAAACGTTGAACAAATATTCAACAACAATTCTATTAGCTGCATCTTGTTCAATGTGTACAATCAATCCTCTATTCAAACATCTTGCACAAACGAAACGCTTGCTGTATTTGTGAATAAAACCAAACTTAACCATTGCAGTATTCTTTCGATTGGCAAGAATAATACGGCTATTCCTGTGAATGAGTCTTATCCAATTAAAAGGTCTCAATCAACGATATCTGTTGGCAATAGTTTTACCTTTTTTTTAAGTAATGAAGGAGATGCAATTAGATTACAATTTTCCAAACAAATAAAGGAAAAAATTTCTTCTGTATGTAGTATGATTTTCAAACCAAATGATACAGTATGTGATTTAACGCATTTAATGAGTCGTTCACTGCGCTTAAAACTGAAATTTGATTCATCATTTGAAATATTTGAGGAAGTGCTGTCTTTCATAAAAAGTTCGATGGTTGGAGATGATATTATTGTAGCCTTGCACATAAGTCTTGAGATTGAGAATCCTCCTCATGGTTTTATACACGAACTTCTATCTACGACTGAGGTATATTTTTTAATAGTTACTATTTATTATGCTTTATTTACTTTTTTTCCTACATTCAATTTAGGAAAAAATAATACAATTACCTTTACGTCACAACGATCCTCTGAAACAAGGATATTTGTCTGCAGTATATCAATTATACAAGCACCTCGATGCTTCGGCAAGTATAATTGAGATCGATGAATCTCAGCCTCAAGCGGACGATATGTCATTTAATGGCATATTGTTTCCACTGTTTAACGAAAAAAGAGACTCCAAATTCGACTTAGAAGTGGACAAGGAAAATAATTCAATTAATTCTATAATTAAAATTACTGATACGGACACGAAGGAAAAAAATAATGTGATTGATGGTTTACAGGTGGTTACTATGACAAGAAGTATCTCTGCAAATCAACAAGAATTGCAAAGAAATATAATGCTGTCACTTTTCCCGTTTCAACTCGAAAATACATTTCGGTTATATTTACGCAATGGCAATACTAAGGTTGCTGCATTAATAGCTCGAAAGTATTTCCAAGGATCCCTTCCGATAGATTTGGTTGATACTGTCAAACTGATTCCCGCAAAAGCTCAAGTGTGGAGTATTATTGAATGGGTTAAAGATATTATTATGCCATATTTGACTAATTTTGCTTATAATTACATAGACAAGGATGAGATTTGCATGGCATTATCAGAAGAATTATGCATACGAGCCATTAACGCTGAAAAGGTTTCCAATTTTCCTTTTGAAGCTCTTCTCTTCGTCGAAACAGCACTTTCAATTTCATCCTCTGTATCCTCGAATTTTGAAAATAACAACATTAAAAGTCGTTTACAAATGATTAGTAATTTATATCAAGATATAAAACTTCAATTTGTATTACATCAGTTTTGGCATACAAAATATCGTTTAGAAGATATTAGAGTTTTAAAATTGAATGGTCTGATATTTGACACACTGAATAGCATTTCTGAAATGGATCTTCCAAAATTCATTCAGGACAAAATATTCAAAGTTTTGAGTGTGATAAATATTGAACCAAATAACCTTTTGAAAGAATGGGTGGAAAATTGTATTGCTAATCGCGTAATATGCATCGATATTCCTTATGATGGTAAATTGAGTTCCGAAGATTATTGCACTTTAAGCCGTTTAGTTGAAGTTGTTTCAGTCATAACTGACAGAAATGTGATGGCCAAAATGATACTTACCCTACTTCAAATTCCTGCTTTACAAAATAACAGTTTCTCAATGCCGATAGCTGAAATTATGTCTGCTGATCATAATTTGGAAAATTATAGTATAATTAATCAAAAATTTACTCTAATTGCTGATGTTAAACATGCAAATGCATTATTTCAAACGACATCAAAACTTTGTCAACTTGGAGAATCAGTGACGGACTTTGTAGATATATCAACAAGAGAATCGTTAACAGAAGCAGTCCGACTATTCAAAAACAAGTCATTGGCACTGAAGTACGGAGTAACAAGTTTTGACCCACGAGATGTAAAGCAGATTCGAGCTGTTGCCGCAATAATTGCATCAAATATCCATATTGAGTCTAGCATGAAGGATTCTATAAGCTTTGCAAGTGATTGGACTAACGCTAGTGTTGATCTCAGTTCTATCTTTACAAAGGCTATTATTCAAAATATCTTGGAAAATAATTTTCCAGATCAGATATTTTCCAACAAAATTCTCGACATATTTAATTTCATTGTTCCAACATCGCAGTTACACAGAGTAGTTCAAGACTGTTTGACATTTCTACTTGATGAAATTGATGAGTATTCTGAAATTTCTGATCTGAATGATAAACAAACTAGCTGCCTATTTTCTATTACTCGCGGCTCAATCGTGGTTTGTTCCTTATATCTCGACTTTGTGAGAGAAAATTCAGGATTTGAATCAAAAGGTTCATCCTCACAATCATTATTCAACAAAACCCATGAAGTGAAATCTTTTGTAAATTCAGATCTTCTATATTCACTGAAAAATATTTCTCAACTTCAAACTAACTACGGGATTCACTTATCATTATCAAAGTTAAAGAATTCTTCAGTTTGCAAAAAGTTGATATCAATTCTTGCTGCTAAACGAGTTGAAGAATTAATGAAGTTAGATCAATTCGCAGATACTGTAAATGATTTGAATAAAGATGAAAACTCTTCTTTTCCGTTAAATGCATATTATAGAAGAGCTTGTTTTTTATTGAACACAAGTCCCATATATTTTTCTCATACCGCTATGAAATTGTTAGTAGATCGTGGAAATTTGAAGTTGGCAATGCAGGTAGCAAAATCGCTGAGCGATGATACATCCATATCGTACCTTACCACAAGCTCAAATGTTGCCCAAAATTCTTCATCTATGAGTCCTTCTGATAGTCCACCACCAGCTGAATCTAACTTACTTGATACATCACTTCTACTTGATTCTTCTTTAACATTGTGTTCAATTGCTGCTAGAGAAGCTAAAATGAATGGTAATGCAATCAATTCCTTCGCCTTGATACCCAATCGATTTTCAAAAGATTTGCAAGAAACTTCCGAGTCAGATCTATTATCATTTCCGACTGAAGCGTTTGGGGTATCGTGCGACTTGCTGGTAAAACTGCTACCTAATGTTAATTCAGATATGATTGGAAACACGCTAGATTTACTCTCTGGTTCATTGTTTGTAATGGCCGTATTTGAACGAATTGAAGGCACTTTGAACGCATCAAGAGTGAAAGATATAAAAAAATCAACTATTTCATCACATGGAGAAGTTGCTGACTTTAGAATATCTGAAGCCTTTTCAAAGGACGGAATCCTAATGCAGTCCTCAATAGTTTTATTGCCATTGATGAGGTATGCTCTTACGGAGATCCAGCGAAGAAATGAGTTCTACTGCAACGAAATGTTGAAAAAAAATGCTGTGAGTCGTTCAAATATTTCGGATAAGAATTTGTACCAACCTGCAAACGAGTTGAACGACTTAGCTTTGATTTTGCAAAGGTCTGAAAACCATTTACTTGCATCCAGAGCACTTCTTAATTCTTGGAATTGTGGAGAAATGAAAGCTAAGGTAAACTATTCTATCGTGTTAGGACGAAGCTATTTAATGTTCTTTAAATTCTTTAACCTTAGTTATTGACCACCTCGATGACAGCGTTGAGCAAAAAGTTACTTATATATCGCGATGTTGATTCTCCGTTTGCTGTTGCATGTCTATCGGCAATTCCGTATGAACATATGGTTCGAGAATTGAAGGCTTCAGTACCTTCAATTCAAAGTGACTTCTCTAGACTTCAAGAGGTTGCTGCTATTGGCGAAGAATTGGCTCATCTATGGGAAAATGAAAATCTTTTAATAGTATTTCAAGATCTTCAAATGAATGCCAAATGGTGGAATATTTTGGCATCATCTGGAGTTAAAATAGATCAACGCTCATTTCAAAGTGTTGATATTACTCAGCGAGAAGTATTTTTCAAGTCGATCATCCCTGAATTGTTGGAAAAAAGTAAAATGAATTTGGACTTAGTGGTGGAGTATTGTCGACAATTTGATCTTCAGCCGGAGTTTGCAATAGTTACTTACATCGAACAATTATTGACAACCTTTCCTACGTCTGTTGGGGATACTAGTTGGTCATCAAAACTTCGCAAAGCTGCTTCAAAACTGGAAGACAAAACGATTTTGCAAAGCTTACGGAAATTTTTACCACTGATCCACCCATTGGATTATGAAAAAATCCGATATATTTGTACGTGGTTAGTTGATATTATGTCCGAAGAGCAATCAATTGAAAAAGATGGATCAACTGATGAAATCACTTGTGCAAGACAACATGCTATTGATAGCTTCGCGTTGGACGCAGAAGAGATAGACGCATACAAGCGATACGCTGATATCACTTCTTACCTAGCTGGTCTTCGATTTCCAAATCAAGCTTTGAACAGAATTCCTCTTATTCGTAAATTCTACGAAAACTCTGTTTGTGGTCCATACCTTGAGCGAGTGCCATTGTGGCCGCTCATTGAGGATCCCTGGGCAATAATAGAACCTCTGCTAGCCACTGCACCTGAAATGGCAACTAAGTTCGCTCCATTGTGTAGACCTTTGCAATTGGACAAAAACGACTTCAATGCCAAACGAATTATTGCGCAGTATATAAGAATGACTTCGAATGAGTCACCAAAATCCTTGGAATCTGAATTAGAAATTGGTGATCCATTACGTTCGAATTCGTACATTAAACAAATCAAACAATTATCTCTGGAATCAGTGATTGACGCGATGCTCACAATAACTGATCCTCTTCAACAAATCGAAATTTTGCGATGGATTTTCCACAGAGAGAGAGGTGTCGATGACGAAATAGCACATAAAGCACTAGATTTCGCTCTCAATTCCATAGATAATATTTTGCATAACTTTATGAGCACTGGCGGAGTGGTTATTTCATCATATTCGGTAATGATTCATAGCAACAAAGATGATTATCTCCAAAATTTGAATTCTATTAAAAGCGAGCTGTTGTGCGAAATGATGAAACTGAGATGTGAATCCACCATTTTGAAATTGAATTCCTCGATGTTCAATTCTCCATCAGTTACCAAAATATTACTGAGCAGTTTAGCCAATCCGCAAATACTTTTGAAGCTGCTGTTCGAGTTATCCATCGAGGTTTCGTGGGATCTTCAACTCGCTGGATTAAAATCGATGGATGAAATTATGACACCCTTACTTATTGCGTCTTCTCAACCTGTGGTTGGTGCTCTTGATTTTCTCAAGGTGATTATGGTTACAGTGAGTGATATATGTGTTCATTGTGGTTTCGACATTGGAACATTGGATACCAGTAATTCCCAACAATTGTCGAATGCGAATGGATCAAATAATTCAACGCTAGAAATGATTCGTCATGGTCTTATTGGAAAGCTTCTTGCTGATGTTGATTATTCACTTGATAAATCGGATACTAATTCAAAAAATAGCAATGATTCAATGAGTGCAGATCGACGCGGATGGGGTGTAGGCGATGATTCAGACATTTCTCCTACCGCTGCAGAGTTGCGAAGAAGGGAAGATATTCATTATGCATTTGCTATATCTTCTCTCATAATTACATGTAGCAGTGACTCTATCAGGTATTATGCATAATGTTTCATATTCTCAGCATAGATTCTTATGATTATATTTATTTTAGTAAATTATACATCACTCAATTGGACGCCGTCATGAGGGGAAAAGGAGGCAGAGTTATGAGAAGACTAACAGCTCGTTCTAGATTCAGGGCTTGCCAAGCCATTCATTTTTTGCAGTGTACATATAACATAGCATCCATGATTAGTTTGAATGAATTGGATTGCTATAAGCGGTTTTTATATTGCTTGAGTGAACTGAATGAGATTCGCATGGTTTGTTCCGATGATACTTTATCAGTTTCGTTAGGAATGGTATTATCTGACAATTCGATTGCTAAATCTTCTGACTCTGCAGATCCTCGATCATTGGTGCGGACCTGGCTTCATGATGAAGGACATAATGCAGCTGCTGTAGAACTGGCTCGTGATGTGCTTTTGATGGCGCAATCGACAGATGTTTCAATTTGGTTTAGTTTCTTTTCTCATTTGATTGTGAAATCGCAAATAAGAATTATTGTGCATACTTTGACACTTCTGACAAGAACAACTGTACGAGATGAACTTTTCTTTAGTGCAATTGGTTACGATTTGCTATTGGTGCTTTCTTCTGCTGATTCTAAAATAATGGATAAAGTTACTAAGGTAAGACAAACTTCAGTCTGCAAACAAAGATACAGTTCTTTGTCTGTTTTTTGTTACAACCCCATGTATATTGTTTAATTAAGGTACTTGAAGTTGCATCCATGAGAAAAGCGTCCAAGACGAGTAATGTAGTGAACAATGATTGGCTGCATTACGTTCTTGAGTCTTCTGTGTGCCATACTCCAACTTCAGATTCTTCTGTTTGCCAAACAGGCAGCAATATTGCCAATAAAGCAATTCCCGGTACTTCTGACGTTGCCAAAATGGGTACACTGAAACGCGTCTTTTTAGTTCCAAAACTGGCATACTCCGGTGGTTTGTGGGAAGATTCTCCAGAGGACACTTTGATGTCTCTGCATGAAGTATGTGTGCTATTAAACACTCTGTTATCCACTATATCTGGGATATTGGTGCGAGATCCTATTGCTATAAACAACATTGTAAATCAATGCAAGGATTTGTTCAATCTCCGAAGTAAATACCTTCTTAATAATGAAGAATTAAAAGAAAATCTAACTGCATTACGTGAAGTGGAAACGTATGTTATATACAGCGTTCACAAAGCAGCATTAACTCTCTTTTGTCCCGTATACTTTGGATTTGATGGAATTGGTAAACACCAATTGCCGATACATATTAGCCAAAGCTGCCGCTTTTCATCTGAGACAGATTTCATTTATTCTGCGTTGAAAGGTGTGTACATTCAACAACAAAAATCTATTGTAAAACGGTTGGAAAAACGTGACTCTTTACTTTGGCAAATTTTGAATTTTTCTTTTATGAGATTTCGCTCGGCTGTGGTTTTGGCTGCATTGGACATGTTTTTAGTCTTCTGCGATGATGACCTACTTGCTCAGGTGCGTTGAAATGATTATAAAACTAATCTGATTTAACTATTTTTATTTTTGTCATTTCAGTCAAAAATTGTTGGACAATATTTTTTATGGGCTGTAAGTACGTGGAGTAGCAGTGGAGCTTATAGACGTTGCTCTATTTTATTTCTAACATGGTGCTGCAGCAGGTTTTTAATTTTCTTGTTATAGATGTGCTCGTTTGTGGTTCAATTTTCTTATTATTTCAACAATACGTAGGTTGCTAAATCGTTCTTGTTCTCCTGAAACCACGAGTAAATGCAAGGTAATCATTCAACATGGTCTCTCTAATCTATCTCCACCGGACAGAATAGAGTTATTTCGCACTGTTAAGGCTTTATCGTATGAAATTGAATTCAATCTCAGTTCTTTATATTCTATTCCGTTTGGTTCGTTAACGGAAGTGATGAATATGACACAACCAGTTTTGGATGGCCTGGTTTAAAACATTTCTGTTGAGAATGTTATTTTGAGAATTTAATTAAAGTACCCTCCATATAATATTCTAGATTTAAGATTTGAGTTGCTTTCTTTGTTTCTTTACCGGTCTGCTGGTTACGAAAATATTTGATAAAAATATTCTTTATTAATTCAGAAGTGCTACTCTTTAAACTAACCGTAACATAAAGTTCGTAATATTGAATTCTTGTATTACATTCTCAACTTAAAAAGATAAAATATTTCTTAAAATGAAATTGATCTTTTGAACTGAGTATGTTAATAGATTTTGCAATTTAAATTTCCAGATTTCATACAGCTCAAATAAAATTGAAAGTAGAGTACTTTTTGAAGCCATTTGCTATTCATGAATCCTCTCATTATTGAATATTTTTTCGATCTTAAAATATGATAATGATTGATAAATTCCGAATTATATGAGATCGATTTGAATTGTTCTATTTTTCATCCATAATTCCATTATTAAACACGATACTGGTTCTAATCATTAATGTTTTATAATTAATGTTCTTTTCAATATTTAGCAGTGTACTTTGTATTTTTTTGTAAATATAATTACAGATGGAGATATGGATTCTTTTTCTTACGGAATGGCTCAACCTAAACCGGAATAGGGGTGGGGACTTGAACACACAAGATGCGAATCGCTCGTTGTATCGTTGTATCATGTATCATTACATCAAAGTATTGTAACTTTTTGAATAATCCACTCACAATATTGCTTGTAATGTTTCGCACAATTATCATTGCTTTGTTTGCTGCTAGCTCCTTTGCATTCGTGCCTTCTACGCGATTTGTCCAAAGAAGGTAATTCTAATTTAAAAAATTGCATTATTACTTGCATTTAAATTTCTTTCCTTCAATTAACTGATAGCTCATTGTCCATGGGTATTGAAAGTTTTATTGGTGCATCAGCACCTGCAGAGGGTGGATTTTTTGATCCATTCAAACTCTCAGCCGGTAAAAGCGATGAAACTCTTGCTTGGTATAGAGCTGCTGAACTAAAACACGGTCGTGTATCCATGTTAGCAACTCTTGGTATCTTCATACAAGGATTAAAAACTGGAATTATTCCTAATCCTTCATTTACTGAGACTGATCCTATTGCTGCTGTTGCGAAAGTCTATGCCGAAAATCCTGGTGCTTTGATTCAAGTAATTATTATGATTATGGTATAAAATGTAGTTTACCTTAATACCGTTTTACATGCTGTTTCTAGATTGGTCTTGCAATTGCTGCAGTTGAAGTATTAGGTGCATCAATTGAATCGAAGACTCGTCCTGGAGATTATGGCTGGGATCCAGCAAACATTAGACCAAAAACTGCCGAATTACTAGACGAAATGCAAACTAAAGAATTGAAAAACGGACGTCTGGCCATGGTCAGCTTATTGGGAATGTTTGCCGAGCTTGGTACTTCAGGAAAGCTATCTTTCGCAGCATCAAGCATTTAATAGATAACAATTAATAACACTACATTCATGACCGACAAATTAACTTGTTATGTCTAACTAAATATAATATTCTCCAAATCTATGCACTGATCTGAAGAGTAAAAATAATTAAAAACTTTTTGAATAAATAACTTATCTAAAAGAAATTGCTAAATATACAAACTCTCATAACAAACTTGAGAAATAATACAATGAATTTCAATCAATGAAGAAACTTAATATCGTTTTAATCACGCTTAGCTGCAAACATTGAGTCAAGCAATCTAGGCAAAATAAATGAATCACAAATAGGGAAATAACTATTATTGTCGTTGTTTATTTGATTGGAATATGCCTCATTAAGAGTTGTTAACAATTCAGCAGGTTCTGTAGTATGACAAAACCTACCGTCACTGAGTGCATCAGACAATTCCAATTGATGATTGTCTTGCAAAGATCTATTGATGACAACGATAAGTTGCTTTTTCATAGATAAGGCTTCCAAAATGCTTCCTGCTCCACAATGACTTATTATTAGATCAGAAATTGACATATCATCGACTAAATTAGACTTAAACCTGGGGTGAAGACAAAAATTAAAACTAATAATTTTCCATATCCGATATCATAAATTTAAATTTTATTAGATCAATTTATCTTATTGATACTGTACCTATAGTAAATGATTTCTAAGTTGTAGCGCGCTGCATTTTCAATTATTTTTTGGGGAATATAAGTTCCTCTACCAATTTGAACTGTCAATTTCAAACATTTAATTGTTTCTAATACTTCAAGAAATTCGATGGAGTCGATACTCTGAATTAACTCATCGAACTCAGTGGTTCCTACAGTGATGAAGACATTCTTAAACATAATTTTTACAAGTACTGTAAACTGTAAACAATTTAACAATTCCAGGAATTAATTAAATTATTTCACATCATAGTTTCATAGTTTCCCTAATAACTAACTCATGCTAATACTGTGTAACTGTGTACTATTACTTAATTTGTTTATTCTTTTCACTGGTTTGCATTAAATAGAAGCATTGTTTTTCCAGAGTACCGGTACCGGTAAAAGTAAACAATTCATTTTGTGTGAGAAACCACCCCCGAATCACAACCAGTTGAATGAATGAATGAATTAATTAATAGGAATTAACTGAGCAAATCAAAACAGTTCAACTAAACAAGAGGAAAAAGCTAGTTGATAAAAAACTTGAATGAATAATTAATAGGATGATGAGCAAATAAAAACTTGAAGGCCAGGGATGAATGAATGACACCGTTGTTGTTGTTGTTGTTGTTGTTGTTGTTGTTGTTGTTTGTTGTTATGTTCTACTTCAGTATAATTCACCTTTTCTCGGCGTTTTAATTTATTGTTTGAAAGAAGACTCGAATTGTTTTCTAATTTCCTTTAAAGAAAGCTTTTCCTTTTAAATAAAAAAAAAAAATCAATATTTACAGTTATAAAATATTTTTTAACAGTCATAAAATATTTTCATAGGATATTGAATATTTCCATCTTCAAACAATCTTAATATCTTAATATTTTCATCTTTTGTGTTATTTTGTTAAAACTGTAGATTATAAACATTCTAATATTCTAATATTCTATTTGCTGCAACGACACGGGATTTAAAATTTGAAATATAGATACAGTATTTTTGTTATTACTGCATTGCAGTAATATACAGTATATACAGCAAATAATATATTTGAATTGTGTTAACTGCGAAACATTTTGGAGAATGGGTAAAAATTGGAAACATACCAATATTAACAAAGATAATTTGAAAGGATCATCAAATGATGTGAGCAGCTGTCGAAATCATTCTGTGGTGATTGGAACATGGTAAGTTTAATTGTTAAAACATTTCATTGATCTTCGACATTTTTTATGATGATAAAGTAATTTTATTCTTTTCTCATTTACATTACTTTTTATGCAATAGTGATGTTGCCAGAGAACGGGAATCTACGAAAGAATTGATGAATATTATTAATGTAGCCATTGAAGAAGAAGACAAAAGAAACCCAGTGAAGGTTTCAGGTCCTTCAGTATCAACTGATGTTGATGTAAATATCGATCCGGTTCCTTTCAATAACGTTTCCATAAAAGACTTGTTACAGAGTGAAATTCAAGAAGTTAGGCAACAGCGACATGTAGCTAATAAAGATGTTGTTTCAATTAATGTTGGAATTCAAGGATTAGTTTTAGTAAAAATAATGAGATCAGATTTATGTGTTGTAAAACTCGTAAAATCAGTATTTGATAAAATTCGGATTTCCAAACTACCATGTTGTCGTCATTTGGTGAGATTGATACCACTTCAAAAAGTTTTCTTTCCAAATGAAGAGGAATTTGTTAGTTATTCAAGTCAAATTATTCAAGAAAAGTGGACTTGTGAGCTTCAAAATGAATTTATTACTTGTGACACAATATTAACGACTTCTCCTAATGCAAATATTAAGCGCGGTGTAAATGAACTATTAAATGGTAATGATGAAGTTGATGACTGCAGTATACTTGCGAATAACAAAAGAGTAAAAATAGAAGATAGCAATGAAGGGACAAGTGATCATAACAATAATTCTTCACAGAAAAATGAAATTTCAGTCGCCTTAGATGATGTATGGCATACCAATACTGAAATTATCCAAATCCCTATAATTGAAAGTGAGAATAAAGTTTTTTATTCTATACTGTTTAAAGCAAGAAATAATAACTCTTTACTTAAGTCAACTGTTCACAACGAGTTATTCAAAAGAATGCCGTTATTTTGCAAACCAAGTGTAGATATGAAAAAAGTTAAGGTAAGTAAGTGCAATAGTGCAATGATCCTTATATTGAGACTGAGTTGAGAAAATAATTCCAACATTTTACTTTTACTTTAATAGGCTGTTGTAATCGTAGAAGCATTGAAAAGTTTGTGTGGAGTCAGTTTATTCACAAATTTCAGCAATTACTACGAATTAAACTTACGCAAATTTCAAAACCAATTCACAGTTGAAGTTGATAATCGAAATAAGCATATGACTGTACAATCTCAGACTGCAACTTCACATATTGTTGAAGGTAATAATGATATAAATGATTGCGAGAAGATTGTTGAAAAGTGTTAGTATTGGTAAAACTGTGGAGGTTGTTTATGTGGTTGCTTAAATTTTCATATTTTCTCAAATGTTTCAAAATCAAATACGATCTTAAATTATACCATCGTCCGTTCATATATAATGATAATATTTGCTCTTGAACAAAGTAAATGATAACAGTCTTATGTTAAAGATATAAATTTTTGTTAGTATTGGTATAGTTTTCATATTATATCTTTGATGGATTGAGCCCTCCTAATATATCAAGTGTTTTTAAATCGTAGTGTAGTATATAAGATTACTTTTAATTCATTTGCACCAAAGCTACTTTCTTAGAAGATTATGGATTAGCAATTTCAATAACCTTCCTTGATCCATTATATACAACAAGGTCGTTATTCATTGAATCAAGTATGATGAAACACATAATATTGATAATTGTTTTAAGGGAGGAAGGAGTATTGCTATTGTATCAAAATGAGCGTTTTCGTTTGATGATACTATTATTATTAAAATCGTGATCAAGAATCTTAATTATACTACTAGTGCATATCTAACATACTCGAAAGTGTTCATTATGATACTAATATGAAGAGTAATATTAATACTAATATGAACCGTTCCTACCTCACTCAGCAGGACACTTTTCGGTTGGTTGGATCGATCCCTCGTTACCGTAACTGGCATTATAGAATATAAAAATATTTTGGGAGAAAGATTGAACTCATGTTCGTTTGAAATGCGTGAACTAGTGTGAATTCTACTCCTACCCTAAAGTTTAGTATTATACACGTTAATATTAATATCTCACAGGAATTATTTACGGGGTTATTATTTCTTTGATAAATTATCAATTTCCAACAGAATTAAAAGATATGGGTACATAGAAATTCTACACAACTCCGGTAGATTTCTACTCTTAAGAATTATTAGTAACTTTATTTATTATTTATCAACGGTGAGTGTAACATAATTTTATTTCGTTGAAAGATCTGATTTTTATTATTAAATCTAATTATAAGTATAATAAGACTTTTGATCTCTGAACATCAAATATTAGGATTCATACAAGATTCATATGGATGTCTTCAATTTCATTAATTTATGCAAAATGCTTGTTTTGTAATTGAATTGAGAGATGTTTAGTACTATTTCTATTTCATGTTATTCTAAGATATTTAATATTATTGAAATATATATTTTACTGCACTCGGACCAGTATCTTCACAGTTATTTTGAAGATACAATATTTATGGTTTTATATTGATGAATTAATACTCTGTTTTGTGTTTATGCGTTATAACTTTTGAATGAAGAAATTTTATTAACTTGAAGAAGGTAGTACCGTAGACTATTATGGTCATTTTACATCATCTAAAAAAGACTTAAGTTACTAATTGTTCTGGTTTCTTCACAGTTTTCGTGCATTTATTATGGCCTTCTCATATCTAGCAAATGTTCGAATTTAATCGAACTTTTGAAACAATTATCTTGTTGTGTCTCTTAATACCGGAGACCTTAAGTTGAATGAATGAATGAATGAATTAATAAAAATTAACGAGCAAATCAAAAAGGTGCAACTAGACAAGAGGAAAAAGCTACAAAACATAACAAGGAGCCCTCTTAAGCTCTAAGC
>VKHH01006819.1:0-15094 GCA_015144975.1 Epipyxis sp. PR26KG | reverse complement strand
TAATAATAATAATAATAATAATAATAACAATAATAATAATAATAACAATAATAATAATAATAACAATAATAATAATATTAATAATAATAATAATAATAATAATAATAATAATAGATTGAAAAATAAAATCTTTTGATAATTATTATCAATATAATATACCGTATATGATTGTTAAGAAATAAGGAGGAATTCAATAACTTAGATTGATCTTTGATGTTTGATCTTCATCTCTCATAACTCATCAGCAATTAATGATATATACAATTGATATACGTACCATAAACAAGAATATTTTTATAATTTGTAATTATTAAAGAGAATTTTTCTCATTTCGCATTACCAATTATATTACTTGAAACCTATCCTAACCCTAACCCTAATATGTCACATATCAAAGCAACAATCATTATAAATATTATACAAAAACAAATATTATTATAATACAAAAAAGTATATTTTACAAAGTTTATTAAATTATTCAAAACTTGTAACAATCAAAACAAAGGATTTAAAATACTATTTCAAGAATATAATATATATATGATAATAACAAATGATGATAAATCCAATTGCAAACTTCCCAGAGTGTTTTTTTGTGTATCTCCCACACATACCACTGTACATATCCCTGCCGCCGACCTTCAACAATACTAACGGCTAACGCGATGCTTTGACCTCCATGTTGTGTGAGCCATTCATGGTGTTCAAACTCATGGCATACACATTTTTTTCTCATTTTTTTGTTATTTGGATAATATTTTATGTAGTATTTTATTTGCACTATTCTTTTAGAAATAGAATATATAAAAATCATCTCATTTTGATGTATTTATTATTATCAGTTGTAGTATTTTCATGAAGGAATGCATTCTCCATTTTGATTTTTTTTATTACTTTTATTATTATTTTTATTATTACTATTATTACTATTTTTATGCTCAGATGTCGGATGGATGGTATGTCTCTTCAATTTCATCTGATCTGCTGATACGGTATTGACACTAACACTTCGAGTGTTCATCATTTGATTCAGGTTTGGATCACTAATGCTGTTTCTTAGAGGTGGATTATGTGAGCCTTTATCATAAATACTATCATTATTATCATTATTATTGAAATTATTATGATTGCCAATATGATGCGGAATTGATGTTTTATTATTATAAATATTATCTGTTGTGTCATTATTAATATTATTATTCTCAACTCCCAAATCACTATTATATATATTTTTAATGACATTATTGTTGTTTTTACTACCTATCAAATGATTGGAACTTGTTGTATTATTATTATAAATATTCTTTTTCACCAAATCGTTGCTTTTATTTTTATTACTATTATTATGATCATTATTATTTATATTGTTATTATTATTAATATTGTCATCAATATTATTACCGTATACCAAGCCATTGATAGATGGTACCTTACTAATGGGTGTGGATTTCTCTGAACGATCTGATTTTTCACTATTATTGAGTGGAATTATAAAATCTGCAACATCATTTACGGCAGTCTTTGTCGCTTTAAACGAATTAGCGATAGCATTACGCATCAAAGAACCCAATCCAGGTGATGAAGCTGTTGAGTTATTAGAGTTAGCTTGTAGTTGTTGAGACCGAGCTTGCTGATAAGTCTATTAAACAATATTATGGAGGGTATTATTATGGGTATTGAGTTTATATTGCAATGTTTCACTCAACAAATATACTATAATATACATTTCGTTGGTCATAATATTTTAATCATCGAAATTCTTCTCATGATTTCAATATAATATTTCTATATTAAATTGTATAAATTTTTTTTTTGATACTTTACTTGAAACTCGCAAGAATTATATATATAAATGCAACCCATATTCAAATAGCAAAGTTAGATATATATATATACTAGGATTACATGTAATACATATAATTCTTGCGATTTTTTGGAAACATCTACTCCCCCTAATGAAAACACTTTCATATTCATATATATTATTTTCGAGATATAATGATTTTCATATAGAAACATTAGTTTTAACATGTTATTATTATTCCACAAATAAGAACATACAAAAAAGATAAATTATAGTATTATTGTTATATTGTTGTTTAAACTATAATATAATATATGCAATTTAATAAATATATGATTTAGAAATTACCTTCTTGCGAATACGATCATAATTTTTCTTACTAATTTGTGATTGAAATTGTACAATTAATCCAAATAATTCCTCCGATTTTATATCTTCAGGTAAATGAAGCAAAAAATGTGATATTTCTTCAACACTTAATGTCGATAATCTATCAACAAAAAATTCAATTGATTATTATTATTATTATTATTATTAAATAAAAATTATAAATAAAATTAATTGAGAATATTTTTAGAATAATAGTAATATATATCTTCATCGAAATGTGAATGAATCATGATAATAATATAATATAATTGGCAGTTTTTGTTATAAAAATAGGTTACTTACTTTGGAGCAAACATTTTTAAGATTCCTAAAGCAACACACATCAAATAAATCTCTCCTTCTAACAAATAAGTATCCCAAACTTGAGCCGCTACTTCTAATGGAAGAGCCTATTAATTAGTCAAGGAAATATCGTTGCAAAAAGATCTTAAAAATAATCTGGAATATGTTTATAGAGATCTTACAAATGTTTTTTTTTTTCGAAAATAAAAATAGAATAATAAATCAACTGACAAAAGTTATTATTAATTCAGATTAGATAATGTTGATGTTGCGGAGATTTATCCGATTTTCAAATGTTTAAATAATATATATATTATAATATTAACAATCATAATTTCAGTTCATTTCGTGCATTTGATCAAAATAACACATTCTTGAAACGATACAATTAAGGATGTGATTAAAGAAAATAAGTCACTCATATTGTACATACAAACATACCTTTGTATACAAAGCTAAATTCCAATCCATTAAAAACATCTCAGATGTGACACCTTCGTATGCCATATGATCATATAATAATGGCAAATATTTTTTGAAAAAATGATTGAAGCATAACACGTAAGCATCGATTTCTTCTTTTTGCAAACGATAAAAATCCATATTTAATCTTCTACCAATCAAATTAGCCAAACATGTGAAAGCTTGAAATTCATCCAAATATAATAATAGCATTCCTACAAGAAAACTCATACCCTATGGGAGAAAAATATTTCATAATTTAAAAATATTATCGAAACATATTACAAATAGATGTATTAGTCACTAACTTACTATGCAAGATAATTATTTTAAGTTGAATAAAAAACTATTATATTATAAATTTATTTTGTTTCCTCTATATTTTCGTGTAATTATAATGACACATATATGATATATGATGCTTATATTACAGTCCATCATCAGACATATCATATAAAAAGTAAGTTTCGATAAATGCTTATTAACAGAGATTAAATCATACAGATATAATAAAATCTATATATGAATAATCTTATCAGATGAAGGATTCAAATATAGATTACATCTGCATGATTTGACGTATTCGAATAAAATAATATTTTCGATGTTTAAATCTCTGTCTTTCACTCCCATTTAAACAAAACTCACGTAAATCTTATGATATCAAAGCATAACAATATGATGTTATAAAATAAGAAAAGAAAGCCAAAGGACTATTTATTATAATAATTATTATTTAACTTCAGTTAAACCAACTGATGTATAATTAAAATATTTGTATGATAAGAGGTTTATGCAGAATTGTTCATAGGGGAGAAATCAATTAGAAGTATTCGGTAATCAGGGGGGAAATATAATATTTAAATATAATATTTACTCTACTCAAAGCCAAGTAGATTTGAACTACAAAATATAACAATAATAACGTCATACCTGTACATAGCCTACATCCGGTCTGTAGCATGCATAACATAGTAGAACTCGCTCTAATCCGATATGCATTGCTCCTCCATCATGAAAGAAACCCAATGTTGGGAATGTCCTTGGCAAGTCCCATTCAATTAAAGACATCGAATTCATAAGAAAAGACGACTAATAATAATAACAATAATAATGATAATAATAATAGTAATAATAACAAATAATAATAATAACAAAAATATTACACTCATTGTTTAAGTTAAATAGAAAGGTAGATAAAAAGAATCTTACCCTTTCTTTGCTTTCAATTGTATCATCATTATCATTAGTGTAAGAGTTTTTATTTGCGAAATAATCATCATCGCTTACTAAAATATTATTTAATATTCTGCTAGTATAACTTGTTGCTTTTGCTAACAAATTATTGCTATTATTAGAAGATGTAACACTATTATAACTACCAACACTAGGTCCAGAACCACCATTCGCATTGCCAGATACTGACCTCATACTATTCTTTATTGGGATAGGAGACGATTTAATCGTACCAGGAGATTGAGTAGACGTTTGTTGGGTAGTTACTGTAGTATTACTATCTATTGGATTAGCAAATAAGAGGTTGTTTGATTTATTTATCATTGAATCAAGCGAGTAGATAATAGAATCTATTTCTTCTGTTAAAGGAGCGGTAGCATCAATATTATCTACTAGTTCTTTATTATTATTATTATTATTATTAGATTCTCTTTCGCTATTTCGAAAAGCATTTGTTAATTCACTAGAAGGTGAAAGTTTCTTTTTTGATGTTATTTCGTTATCTTTATTGGTGTCGGAAATTCTATTTTTTGATATATATTCATTTGTAGTATTATCATTGTCAACCATTATGACCTCAGCAGCATTTATTTTATCAGCAGTAGTATTATAATCATAATTTACATTATTATTTAAATTATTAATCGGAACTATAGGTATATATGAAAAAAGTTGTTTTTGCACGGACTCATATTCAGCACTATCCAAACTGCCAAATCGCTCATTTTGAAACCAAGTTTCTTCAGTGACATCAATAAAATCAGATAAATTAGAATTGACACTTACAGGTGTACCAACTCCATTATTATTATAATAATTTTGATTATACTTATCTAAATTTCCGTTTTCTTTCCCATCAATATTATTACTCTCACTATTTTGATCGTAATCGTCATTCAAATTATTAGATATAATTGGTATTGAATTTGACGCAATGGTATAATTGTTACTCATCTCTCCTCGACTATTAAGTCGATTTCTTATATGTTTCTCAAATTCATATGATAGTTTTCTATCACTTATCTGATCTGTGAAAAATAAAAATAAAAGCTTTTTAAAATTAAAATTTCTTATACATATATCATAAATAAGTATATTTCATCACTGATACATTTCACTATTTCACTAAACATTATTTAAATTAATTACCAGTTTTGTCTTCATATTCACTGCTGTGACTGTTGCTATTATAATTATCCTGATTAGATTCATCATATAAGTCACTTTCTTTCCTAAAAATATAATATGTTTGAATTTATTAGTTTCATAAATTAAATAATTGAATTCATGCACTGCTTTGAGAGAAAACATACGTTAGTTTAGTCTTTTGCATAGCTCCGTATAATGCGAGTACTTTTATATTCAAATCACGAAAAGTTTCCTCAGTTATCTTAATAAATATCAAAAAACAACGATAAAGTTATAAGCAAAATGATTTTGCTACTCATTCGTTTAGTAATTACTTTCCCAAAGTCACAGTTAATTATTAATCACCTGCAAATTATTCCCCACCAACAAAGGCCACACTTTTCCTCGAACGTTTGGAGGTATTCCTTTACCACATAAATCACGAACCTTATTGGATTGACATAATTCTTCCCACTTTGGTAAAATTTCTTCATTCCAAAGCTGTTGTTTCTCCGTAAATTCTTTTTGTCTATATAACATTTACAGCTTAAAAGATTTTGTAAAAACAATATGGTACTCTAGCAATATTCAGTGTTATGCAAGTTAAACGTATCAACACGAATCATTTCAATATTAATGAAAAAAATGAAAATTACAGTAATTAAAACAAACCTTTTAAGTGCTTCTTGTTGCTTTAATAAACTTTTCTTTTCCTTCATTTTTATGGCTGCTTTCTCAGCATCTGTTCTTCTTTTATTGCTGGAACCATAACTAATGTGCGTTCTCGCACTGCGGTTTAGATCAGAATTACTACTGTGTGTTATTAGAGAGTTATCATTTGGTTTATTCGTTGTTGATGGTGTACTACTCATCTTTTATCAATATTTATAAATATGAAATTAATATTTAAATTCTGCTACGAAGTAGAAATAATAATAAGTGTCATACAAATCTTACAATTTAAAAACTTAACTTTGAAACAGAATTCCTGGAATTGTAAAGAGACAATAACTTACATAAATCAAGAGTTTACAGTTATTTCTTACGAAATCTAGTTCAAAGATATCACAACAAATCTTGTCTCTACTCCAATAATCAAAGGATTTTAATTCAAAGTTTCAATCATATATTAATATTTATTAAAAGATTAAAAATAAAATAAGACGACGGTAAATTATTTAGGTGTTTCCAGCAGTATTATTTAAGGGCCGTTTTATTCCTTTTTGTGAATTTATTGTCAGTATTATATTATTTTAAGTATTTAAGTCAGTATTATTGTAGCATCTAATGGATATTGTCTGAAGAACTTTATTGTTATTAATTGTACTGTGTATAGTATAGTGCACTACCGATAAATATATCTGATACTGTATTGCACTTGCTAATAACTTATAAAATAAAAACTATGGTTGCATGGTTGCTCAATTTCTGGATTACAGTGATATATTTGGGTGATTATATATTGATTATATATGTCTAAAAACGTCGTGTGGAAAACTCAAACTACTCTTGTTCAAATATTAAAGTAGATTCCCCCAGACCGCAGGTATTAATTAAATAAATAAAAATATAAATGATGGAATGAATTTGTTTGGGATTTACGAATATACCAATCATCCTGTTGTTAAACTTGGCCAATTTATTGGAACAAAGTGATCTAATATTGATATTTTATTAATGACAAGAAATTTATTTTATTGGTATTTCAGAGTTTTAGATTATGCCAAGTCGGTATTTTTCATTAAGATCAATCCATTGCAAAAGCTTTTTGATGGGGATAGTTTTGGCTTTCTTTTGTTTTAATATTATTCTCGTGAATATTAACGTCAATTATGGTGAGTGTCTAATTGATAACCACTCGCGTTTTTTTTAATTCTCTAATTTTATTTTAAAATTTGCAATGTAGAGCGTGCAATAGAAACAGAAGTTGCGGAAATAAGTAGTTATTTTGTATCTAAGTCTAAATTTTCTGAAACCAAAGTCAATTCTCATTCTCATCCAAATTCTGAATTTGAACAACATGAAACTAACTATGTCAGTAATGTTAATCATAATATGGATAACAGTAATATTAAAAACAATAATAGCAAAAATACTATCGCTAAGCCTACTATACATCATACCGATTCACCAATTATACCGCCAACTTCGACGAAAAAAAGTGAAGAAAACAACAAGCTACCTCAAAGTCTTATAGATCTGAATATTGTTTTGGAAATGAATCCAAAAGTTCCAAATTCTTATGATGATCGTCTTTCATTAGCGAAAGAAAGAATACAACTTGATTATAAATTATTTTCAAACCCAAATAATAATATAAATAGCAAGAATAAATTAATATATTATGATTTACCAGATGATATCAATATTAAGCATGTTATTCAAGAAAAAGCTTCCTCAAGAAATTTGGTGTTAGGTACAATTTATTTTTGATAATATTATTATATTTTTAATCAAATGCGATGTGAATCTTGTTATTATTAATATTTGACCAATCAGGAAGACATTTTTATCAGCAATTGATCATTTACTTATTCCATTGATTATTTAATTTTTTGGTTTGTAGGGATTGCTGTTAAAACAGATGCCCTTAACTTTGAAATATTTTGCCGTAGTTTTCGTTTAGTATCTGATGGAGATGCCATAATATTTGTCAATCGTCCTATTCAACAAAAAATAATTGACATTGCAGCAGATGCTCATATAAAACTCATTGATTTTGATGTTGGTTCTTTGAAACCTGATTTCATGATAAATTATCATCCATCATCAATTCGATGGATCCTCTATGATAGGTAAATGAGTCATTTTGTTTCATTTTATCATATTATTTATCCCTCTTATCTCATAAAAATTTGCTTTTGAGTAAACTAGATGATTTTTGAGATGTATCCACATAAGTTGAGGATAATATAGTTACTTTCACAAAATAAACATTTAGAGCAAAATTCAAAGCAAGAGAAATTTTCCTTTTGTTTTTCATTCAATTCATCAACATAAAATCATTGTTTGTAGCGAATAACAAATAGACGACATTGAGATGTTATTATAATTTAAACCACTTTGAATTGATTAGATATCATTATAACTATAAATTACTACTTTTTGATGAATAAATTGAATGACAAAAAAAGAAAAATTTCTCTTGTTGTGAAGTTGTGAATTTTTCTCTAAGGATAATAAATTTTATTTATATTATTATTCATAATTCATATAATTAGATTGCTTCACACCGATCAAAGGAATTTGTTACAAAGTTACGATCGAGTTATTGCAGTTGATGTACGGGACACCCTTTTTCAAACAGATCCATTCTTATTATTACCAAAAGATCAAAACGGACTTTTTCACGCTTTTGGAGAAGTTAGGGAATCCATGATAGGTTAATGCGATGAATTCAAAATTCAAATGTTTAAAATATTTTTTACGGTTTTTGTATTCTATATGATAGGTGCATGTGGATGGAATTCGGGTTGGGTGAAAGACTGTTTTGGTCAAGAAGTGCTTAATGCAGTTTATAATTCTCCCATTATATGCTCAGGTGCTTTCCGTCATTATTATTCATAAATAATGTATATATCATTTAATTTTAATAAAATAAATAATATGATCGTTTATTTTATTTGTTACTATCAAAAACAAAATATTACTTTAAATCAAACTGCATAATTCATGAATATATATATTTATTGATAATAATGATTTTGTATTTTGTAACTAAATATCTGGTATCTTATGCAGGAATATCAATGGGTACTATGGACATGATGTCAAAATATATTCATACAATGGCAAGTCTATTATTAGGATTAAATCCATACATTGGAACAGGGTTTCCTAAATGTGAACGAAATGGAGTTGATCAAGGTAACCACGGAAGAAAACTGATATTATAGATAAATATAATGATAATATTTTTTGTAATCTATAGGTGTACATAATGTAATAATAAACTTGAATTTATTACAAATAAATAAAAACATGATATTTTATCCTGAAGATTTTCCAGTTATAAATATGCAATCAGCTCAATCATATCTACCATCAACAGATCGACCAAATTTATTATTAAATAATGAAGGCAATAAGTTTTCCATCGTTCATCAATATGATCGTAATAATGATTTTCAAATTCAATTGGCTAAGAAGTTTATACCATCCTTTGCAAAATACACATCTGTATCAGATGAATTCACTGGTGAAAATGTGTGTAATAATAATTATAAAATGGAAATGAATGCGGAATTATTCCGTGGCAAATGTGATTTATCATCGATACGAGTTATGTCGATATCATCATGCTGTAATGTATGCTATAATAATGATAAAAAAAAATGTACAAGTTTTACTTTTACAAACGGTCAATGTTTCCTTAAGTCGTGTAATAATAATGAAATTAATAACATTTTAAAACATTTGAAGGGCAATCGACACCCATTTCAGCAACAAGATGCGTACTCTGGTTTTTTGAGCAGCTTTGTTACTACAAAATAATAATAATAACATAAAAATATAAAATAGTTATAATAATATCAGAAACAGAAATAGAAATGGCAACAAAAATAAATAAGATTCACTTTGATATCTTTTCATCTATTACCTAATTAAATAAATTAAAATTTAAAAGTATAATATGATGAGCACAGATCGAATAAATATAAGAATTATTACTTAAATTTATTCATTATTATATTGTATATTTGTACATTTTGGTGAGTTTTTTAATGCAAGAAAAAATAATTATTAAATGAACAATGAATTCGATGACAAATAACAGTAATAAAATAATCATGATTAGTTATTCAACAGCATTTTCAAAGTTCAAACTTTGATTTTAAAACAGCATTATTATTTATTTTTCATATGAATATAATTATTAGATATGTTATAATTGTTCTTCAAAATAGTTTTGAGTCATTGAATTTTTTAATGAATCAAAATTCGATATAATATTTTGTTTATTTGTTATATTATTAAATCGATATTAACTGAGATTTCCTCAAAAAATGAGTTTTTAAAAACTATGATTTTGTTGTACTTTTTTAAATTATCACCGATCCACTAAAAAGCTATAGCATTAGTATCCACAAATAAATTAAACTTAAAAAATGACATTTCACTAAATCCAAAACTAACGAAAAACATCAGTTTTATTTACTACCTGCCTTCCTTACAGTCAATTTTAAATCAGTCTTGAGTTAAATGAGATACCCCGCCACTGTCACTGAATGAGGGTATAATAATAAAGTGTTTTGTATATAATGAACCCTTAATACGAAACCGTTAATAATTAAATAAATAAAATTATTTAAAAAATCAAAAACAATTAACAGCAAACGTTTTTAATAATTTAAATGGAAGAATACATTATCCAATAAATGCAATCAGTACTTTTGGCAATGTCAAAAACATGGTAACAGATACTATTGTACAACTATTGATATCAAATAATAATAGATAATATTTACGAGATTATATTTCAAAGAAAGTTAACAGTAAAGCAGAATGGTGTTATATACATCATCTTAGTCCAAAAAAAATTGTTGATAATCCAGAAAATAAAACTGATGTCATTCATAGTCAACGAATTACTACAAAATATAAAATATTGAAATCCCTTCACCATGAACCATTCTCATTAATATTTTTGATTCTACCATCTCAACGGAGTGCTCTGAGAGGGGTTGTCGGTGGTGCTGATACTAAAGGGTAGAATTTTCGAACAGATGCGAAATCGGTTGAATCATTGGACAAAAAATAGATTTTATTGAAATTCTTTGAGGGAGACTTGTGATAGGCACCTCTACAGAGACCTCCCCTAAAGAATTTCAAGAAAAGCTATTATTGTCTAAAAATGTTTCTGCTCTACAAATGGTGGAATCATCCTTCTTGCTATTATATTGTATATAATACCATGAAAATATTTAAGTACTTTTGACATTTTTAGTTTGAATTTGCAAGCAACATGATATGATAACAATATATCGTACGCAGTGTTCCTAGAGTCAATTAGAAGTTCACAGTCAGAAATGGTTATCTCTGCCTACTCCTCAGTTATTGAACACCTGTAAACAGATTTATCTACACAGTCAACAATGCCCAATGCTGCTTCTAAATATAAATTTGGCTCATAAGAAAACAATTGCAATGTAATTTCCTATTAAGAAAACGCAAAATAAATTAGTTCCAATATATTAAAAGTGGAAATTAGTTAGATACAGTAGATGCAAAAAGCTTTATAGAAATTAAAAACAAAAAGTATTAAATATTGTTTAAAAAAATAGATAACTCACAAAACAAAACAACACTCATAAGATAAAAATTGAAATATAACCATATAAATATCTTACCATCTTACCAGCTCCAATAACAGTTAAAAATAACGCAAATAAAATAAAATACAAATAAGTTTAAAAATGAATGATAGAATAGATAAAATTACCAGAATGGTAGCAGAATGTGAGGATTCACAAAGCGCCACTTTTCATTTTTGAGTACAAACATACAAACAAGAAAATCTTGATTAACATACTTTAGGGTATTACAGTTTTCAGAGGATACAGGATACAGGACCAATATATCATTCATTATTTCATCATATTTTATACATCATATATTATAATAATGAAATCAGTAAATCCCTGGAATCATGTGAGTAAGGTAGTTGGATTGTGATAATAATATCTACCCTACACCAATAGCACCAATAGCAGGTTTATTTATCAATACGTATCTTGAAAATTTCAAAACAGTTCTTTATCAAAACGCCGAGAAAAGGGATAACCATAGTGGCGGTCTTAAACAAATAGATTGTTCAACAACCGAAATGATGCTTTTGACCAAAATTCTGAACGTCATCTTGAAAATGAGCAACCAGGTACCATTTGCCAAGCGTAGGTGATGAAGCAAAGAGAGCTTTAAAAACTTGAACAGGTAGAAATGCGCATTTTTCTTAAAATAATGCCAAGATGACAATGCCGGAATGCAAGCAGAGATGATTATCGGTATTTAATATTTATAATACAAATGTTTTACCTGGTATCCTGGGTATTGGGTACGGTATGTGAAATATAGAAAAATGAAATATTATGAATGAAATTTTAACGAGAGCCAAATCCAGAAAAATCTAGCAAGTGTATATCACTAGAAAGAATAGTAAGAATGCCTTATATTTAAAATGTCACTTAAGTATTACCGGTAATGAACAATCATTCATTCATTAAATTTCTGTTGAGTTTTTTTTTTGGGATGATACCTGGGATATATTGAAAGAAGTTGATAACTACGATTAAGTTTTGATCTTGAATAATATCATTTATTTATTATATCCTCGTTATTTTCAACATTTTTTGAATATGGGCTGCACTCAAAGCAAAGTCCCAACAGCGGAACAAAAAGCACAACCTACGAATGTGAATGATCATGCTACAAACAATAGTTCTCACAACGTTCCAAAAGGTTCAGCAACTCCACCAAAAGATAGAGACAAGAATGGGGCGAAAGTGGATGAATATAGACAATCATCAAGTGGTAAACACCTGCATGTTACTGATGCATCCGTTGGGTTTGTCATCAAAACTAAACGAATAATTAATGAAGATAAGATATTTATAAATGTTTATCATCATAATAATGTGAAACCAACCACCTTTTACGTTGCAAATGGCAAATTATCCAAAGATAAGAAGGATATCGAATGCTTTGCTTATTCGTTTTTAATTAATTCTGAATTATATAATGAAGCAATCAAAAACCCTGATATTAAACATGATGTAAGTAATATTTAAATCAGATAATCAGATTTCTCTTATCTGTTTACTCTCATATTAATTAGACTATATAAGTTATTACCACAAAATATCAACATCGTGATAATTGTTATAATTATCATTTAAATTTCTATATTACCACTTGGTGATCAAAATACACATCAAATTCTGCAACTGACTCTCTCTCTCTGAGAATAATTACAGTGTATGAATATGAGATCATCCTTGTTAGCTTTTGTTCAACGGTATCTCATAGTCGATTTTTTTTCGGAATCAACTCTCATAGTTTGACAATGAATGATAAATCTGATTATTATTCACCATTTGAAGAAGTGACGAGTAATAATATGATGATTAGTTCAATTTTTCGCGATGATGATAACAGTAGTAATAGTAATAGTAATAGTAATAATAGTGATAATGCAACCCCGGGTGACCCCATCATTAACCCGAAACTAACAATTTTTTCATAAATGATTAGGTCATCAATTGATGGTGAAAACGAATTATTATCTACTTTTTTTATCATTTTTATTACTGTTTCTCTCTCTATTATTAATGCACTATTCTCTTTCTTTTCTGAGAGATAATAATAATAATAATAATGTTCCATTTAATATTTTATAATAAATTTTGAATTTTTCTATTTGGGCTTTAAATCATGATGTACAGTAAATAATTATTATAATATTTATATAAAATAATCTCTGATTTCATCTATTCATTCATTTCGGATAGGTATGTGTTCGTGCATTAGAGCATATTAATGCTCAATATGGATCAGTGGTTGAAATGAGTTACAAAACTCCAAAAATGAAGCGTGGTTTTGTTGGTGATGATCCTGAAACTGACTTTGAATTAGCTCCTACCATACAACATATCGTCTCAGACACACCTCCAGCTGAGATTGAAAAAGAAATCGAATCAACTGCAAATGAACATGTTACAAATGAACAAGAAATCATTTATCATACTAAACATGAACATGATGATATTTCTCATCAACATAGTAATGGTAGAATAAATTTAATCATAATAATACTATGATAATAATATCAATAATAATTATTAATAATATAATGTGTTTCGTAGAGCTATCATCTCAACCGCACGATGAACATGAATTAAAGGCAACGAATCATGTCTCAGACGCATCGCATGTCACTGCAGCTCCTGTTGTTTCTTCCATTAATGCAACTAAGGAGGTACTTATAATAATTATAACATTTATTATGATGATATTTGTGACATGTTACTAATTATTATTATAAGATACAACATACAATTATCTTTTAAACATAATAAGAATATCTTCGTGTTACTATTGGTAAAAGGTATCTGTGATAAATGCTCCTCCGAAGATGCATGGTTGGCTGAAGAAGCGTGGTCATGTTGTTATGAATTGGAAAACTCGTTATTTTGTGTTAGATAATGGATATCTCACATATTATGTTGATAAAAGCGATACTCCACCATATGGGAAAGATGTTAAAGGACAAATCTGCTTAATAGGATATCGTGAAATAGATTTATTAGCTGTATGTTTATCATGAAAATAGTTTTCAATATAATAATAATAATAATAATAATAATAATAATAATAATAATAATAATAATAATGTGTATCGTTTAGGGTAATCATAATAATGAAAGTGGATCAGCGGTTCGGAAATCAATCTCTGCAGTTACTTCAAGTGCGAAAGACTCACCGGAATTATTACGTTGCCGATTATTACTCACATACAATCGTGCTCTCTTCCCTACTCTGGTGATTATTTATTATCATTATTATTTTGTTAGCAATTATTATAATGTATATATCATGTAATACTTTTAATTATAATATTATTATTTTTCAAGACAAGCAAAATCATTATTTTTGAATCAAGCTGCTTAATCTATAAAATCTACATATTATTATTTTTATTTTCATTATTATTATTATTATTATTATTAATTTTCTTATTATTTATATTATTACACAAATCATAATAATCATAAATCAACATTTATACAATTATTA
>VKHH01006818.1:0-15117 GCA_015144975.1 Epipyxis sp. PR26KG | reverse complement strand
CGACCAACGAACCAACCGTCTGTTCTACCAAGTAGTTCACCTACTTGTATCCCATCCGTACAACCAACGATTCAACCATCAGAGACTCCTTCAGCTCAACCTTCAGCTCATCCTAGTCTTCTCCCAACCAATCAACCTTCTCATCAACCCTCTTCTCAACCATCGGTTTCTCCATCAAGAGTTCCAACGACTCGGCCATCCAATCATCCCTCTATACATCCTTCATTTTCTCCTAGTGATCAGCCAAGCGTTCAGCCGTCAATGCAACCTTCATGTCAACCATCGAATCATCCATCCGATCAACCATCGCTCCAACCTTCAAATAATCCATCGACTCAACCAACTTTGCAACCGTCTGAGGTTCCTTCTTATCAACCTTCCATGCAACCATCTGTTCATCCAAGCGCACAACCTTCTATGCTTCCTTCTAGTCAGCCAACCAATCAACCATCCCTTTTACCATCAATTACACCATCAAATGCTCCAACAATTCCGCCAACTAATCAACCGTCACATGATCCAAGTTCTTCACCATCATCATTACCAAGTGCTCAACCTTCTCATCAACCTTCCAACGCTCCAACGTGTCAACCATCCACTCAACCAACGTTTCAGCCATCTAACCAACCAAGCAGTTTACCGTCCGATATACCCTCAAGCGTACCTACAAACCTCCCAACTCATCAGCCATCCATTCAACCTTCGTACCAACCTACTATATTACCCAGTGAGCAACCGTCAGGTCAACCTTCAAGTAAGCCAACTTATCAACCATCCAAACAACCAACAAGCCAACCATCAACTTCACCAACAATTATACCTTCCATACAACCTTCTATCCAACCCACTTTTAGGCCAACAAATCAACCAACTGAACTACCATCAAATCAACCCTCTTCAAAACCATCGAATAACCCCTCTTCGCATCCAACGAGTCAGCCAACCGATTACCCCTCTTTTCAACCTACAATGTCCCCAAGTGATCAGCCTTCTATTCAACCAACTCAACAGCCCACAATGCAACCCACAGACCAGCCATCTATTCATCCAACTGCATCTCCATCCCATCATCCATTTGCGCAACCAACCACTCTACCTTCTAAAATACCAACTAATCAACCATCTATCAGTCCCTCAATTCAACCCTCTATTCAACCATCGCATTCTCCATCATCACCTCCAACGACTCAACCATCCAATAGCCCCTCTCTGCATCCCTCGGTTTCTCCCACTGGACAACCAACAAACCCACCAACAAATCAACCATCCGTACAACCAACGATTCAACCATCAGAATCTCCTTCATGTCAACCTTCAGCTCAACCGAGTCTTCTCCCAACAAGTCAACCTTCCGTGCAACCAACCAATCAACCTTCTCATCAACCTACGGAACAACCCTCTTCTCAACCGTCAGGTTCTCCATCAGGACCTCCAACAACTCAGCCATCCAATCATCCCTCAATTCATCCCTCAATTTCCCCCAGTGATCAGCCAACTATTCAGCCGTCAATGCAACCTTCATGTCAACCATCGAATCATCCATCCGATCAACCATCGCTCCAACCTTCAAATAATCCATCAATCCAACCAACGAAGCTACCATCCATTTCACCGACAAGTCTACCATCTGCTCAACCCTCAATTCAACCAAGTTCTACACCAACCAGTCAACCATGTGATCATCCCTCAGTTCAACCTTCCACAAATCCGATTAGCCACCCTAGTGATGTTCCAACCACTCAACCATCAGGGGTACCAAGTATTCCACCAACTATTGTTCCGAGTTGTTCTCCAACTGAAGAGCCGACTATTTCACCAAGTTCTCAACCCACTAAATTTCCATCCTGCCACCCTTCTGATCAACCCACATCTTGGCCATCTAATCAACCATCGTCAAATCCATCAGTGAAGCCTTCTTTTCAGCCATCAGTTCTTCCATCGTTAGCTCCATCAACAAAACCTACAACAAATCCAAGTTTACAACCTGCATCAATACCGACCAATATACCAACTGGATCACCAAGTAACAAACCTTCATCAAACCCTAGTGATCAACCAATAACTAATCCCACCGACAGCCCTTCAGCTCATCCATCCACCAATCCAACTTCTCAACCCTTTTCAATTCCATCTCAACAACCATCGGGGAGTCCTACTACTCAACCAACTACTCAACCGTTTAGCTACCCATCTAATTCTCCAACTTGTGAGCCATCTTCTTCACCAAGTGACCAGCCAAATGCATTTCCAACTTCAATTCCATCTAGTCAACCAACTCATTTCCCAACTATAGATCCCACAAGACAACCCTCCGTAAACCCAAGCACACAACCGTTAGGACATCCGAGCTGTAATCCATCTACGAACCCAACATCAAAACCTTCGCATCCTCCAACTTGTCTGCCATCTTCACTTCCATCCTCTTTCCCATCATCAATTCCATCATCTAGACCTTCTTCGTCGCCTACTGGATGGTATACTTTCGCCCCAACACCATTATCCTCTATTGTTGCAATGAAAGTTAATGCATATTACCGTGAAGAAAATCACTATATTATTGCAAACGTCTCGCTTTCAAGTGAAGAAAAAGTGTTGGTTTCTTGTGGTGCATTTCTGTTAGATGCGATCCCAGTATCTGTTAATGAGATTCTGATTAAACAATTTAGTATCGTATCGAATAGGTCACAAGCTGTAGTCCAAATATCTGATTTGACCGCGTCAACCTCATATCGCGTGTATTGTCTTATTTCAACCTTTTCCGGTGTTGTGACTCCTTTCGAAGACGTTTCATCCAACTCAGTCCTTGTGGAGACACTTTGCTGTAAGAAGATTGAAATTCGACTGTCAAGTAAACATGTCTATGCAACAACAACTTTAGAAAACTTTTTTGTGATAACTTCAAAAGCACTTCCAACGAAGGAATTGTTCGTAACAATTCATAGTCACTCTTATAAACCTAATGGTAAGCTTGGACTTATTTTTCCCAACACGATCAAAATATCTAACCCATCATCAGTTTTATCACAATCTATCTCTGCTCGATTCGATGTACCATCGGTTTATTTTCATTCTGTTGTTTTGGGTGGAATTTCAGCGGATGAATTTGAATATTCTTTTGTGAATGGGAATTACACGGTCATTCTCAATCCATTGAATGATACATTGCTTCCACCAGAGATAGTCACATGCTCTTTCAGTAATGATGGTAGTCATGTGTTAATTCAATTCGATTCTTCAACGGATCGTGGTGGTTACTTGAATGTGTTCCCTTGCGTGGAGTTTTTTTCTTTTACCGGTGTGTCCGATGCTGTATGTCAATGGATAACCAGCAGTGAAGTAGCTTTATATAACGTTTTCTCTCTAAATTTAAATTCATCCATTACTCTAATTGAAGATAGTGGTATTCGAGCAGAGTGTGTCACTTACTTGGCATGCAATAACAGAGTTTCTGCAGCTGAGAAAATTGTGTATGTTGATAAAGCTACTGCACCATCAATTCCTGTTGTGCGAGTTGTTGGTCCTTCTCTAGTTAGTAGCTGTAGTAATATCACAATCAGTTTCAGTTCATCAAGTGGTGCAGCTGGTCGTGATTGGTTATCAATAACATTTGAAGTCACTGGACCTTCCTCAGCACTCATATCGAATCATTTGAATAGCATATCAAATGGTTTGTTTACTACTATTCCAAATTGGTTATTGCAGAGTGGTTCTTCTTACAGAGTTGATGTAAAACTTTGTAACTTTCTAGGTGTTTGTGGAATGAATGGAATTTCATTTACTGTGTCGAAATTGAACTATCTACCATATATTGTTGTTGCTGGCAATCAACATCGATCAGTTACAATTAATCAACCAATTACTCTTTACTCTACTCTACATTTATCATGTAATAATAGTTATTTTATGAGCCAATATTTTTACTTATGGACGATTAAATCCCAGGGATTTGAACTATCACTATCATCTACGATTTCAACTTCATCTACATTTAAACTGCCTTCATACTCACTATTAGCGGGAATGCAATACGAGATCGTTGTTACCGTAATACCATTTAAGTTTTCTTCACTCATAGGATTAATTAGCTACTCTACGTATGTAACTACATCAAGTTCTTCTCTTGTGGCTATTATTGCTGGAGGGAATAGTCGAAGTTTGAGTATAGGACGGAATGTTTTATTGGATGCGACTCCAAGTTACGATCCAGATAAGCAAGGTGTAACTGGAGTTATGGCTGGTTTATCTTATCACTGGTCGTGTAGTCAGCTGATTCCCTTCAATTGGTCATGTCCTTTTACTGTTATCAATTCATCAACTATTACTCAAGGTAAATTGATTATTATGGCACCTTATGATCGAGGGAATATCACTGGTCGCATTACCGTCACTGTTTCAGCCGATGTGCGTTCATCGCAAGTATATGTTGATATTGAAGTGATTGACAGAAGTTCCACTTTGATCACAATTTCAACTTCGTCATCTTCTTCATCCAATATTATCGTGAGTAAAAAGTTAGTGATAGCTGGTACAGTTTCGTCAGATATACCATGTGTTGCAAAATGGTCAAGTAATGATCCGTCATTAGATATTTCCAAGATTTCCATATCTCCAGCTGAGACAATGATAGCTTCTTCTAGGATTTCTGTACCCTTATATTTGGTGATTCCATCTTACTCATTTCAAGAGCGTTCATCTGTTACATTTTCTCTGTCATGTCATCACTCATTTGTATCGATTATGGTCACAACTAATGGCTCTCCTCTGCCTGGTTATTTTAAAGTGAGCCCATCCGCAGGACTTGAATTATTGACTTCTTTTGCATACTTGGCTGGTCTTTGGAGTGACCCAGATCTTCCGTTAATGTACCAATTCGGTTTCCATACACCTACTGGCTTATCCAATACTCCAGATACTCTAATTGTACAGTATAAATCCGAAATATCCTCTGGCTCTTCGACCTTACCAGCTGGTCGATTGAACTCAAATTATCAAGTAACTTGTTTTGTTCAGGTGTATGACAGTTTAGGCTCATTTGGAAATAAGTCAGATCAAATTATTGTGAATAAAGTGACAAATATAGTATCTATTCTACAAAACTTGACTTCAACCATATTCCGAGATTCAAATAGGGATGTTAAAACACTGACTCAAGGTATTGGTGTGATTGCTGCTTCACTGAATAATGCCAATTGCTCAGCTGCTCCTAACTGCTCTTCATTGCACCGAGAAGCTTGTTCATCAACAGAGAATACATGTGGACCTTGTCAACAAGGATTCAATGGTAAAATTGGTGATAAAAATGAGAAGTGTTTCAAACCATTTCAGATTCGTGTAAAGGGGTGTATAACTGATTCAGATTGTACTTATGGTGATTATTGTTCTTCTGATGGGAAGTGCTTTTCTCGCTCTCAGAGTTGTGCGATGGGATGCAAAAATCATGGAAGATGTTCTTTTCGTGATTTGAATACCGGAACATTCATGGATCAATGCAAAGAAATTGACGTTTCATGTAGTGCAGTTTGCATATGTGATGAAGGCTACTCTGGTATAAGTTGTTCTTCACGCATAGAGGATATTAATTATAAGCGAAAGATTCGGCGTATTTTGATGGAAAGGTTATACAATTTAACGCTTAGTGACCAATTAGATGAAGATAATGTTGTTATGTGGAGCAGTCTATTGTCAATAGTCACTCTCATTCCAAATCAACTAACATGGCAAGATCTTAATTTAATAATAGGAACAGCTGATAATGTGCTGAATAGTTGGAATGAACTTTCAGATACTTCATATGATAATTTTCTAACCATCCTTAGAACTATTGATTCAATGTCAAATATCATTTCATTATCTTCAGATATCGACGATTCATATCGTGGAATAGCTCTTTCGAACCGATTGAAACTTTTAAATTCGTTTACAAGTAAAGTGTTCAACCAAATGGTTCCAAATCAAAATGCTTTTGATTCTTTCTATGGCTCTTATCGATCGAGTCAAACATATATATCAGGTGTTGAATCTGCATCACTCTCTATTCCGTTGACCGTGATGGAACAAATAACAAACAAATCATCCACCACTGCAACCTTCAATAACATTGATTCTATCGCTGATATACAAATGAGCATCATTTCCACAACAGCTTTGTCTTTTGGAAACATTTCAACAGGACTGATTAATAATCCTGTTCAACTGTCGTTTACATCATCTATTCCTATCGGAGGTGAGATAATATTTGAGATGCAGAATAACTTGGAAATTGAGTATGTTGATAGTAAATTCAATTTTACAACTTACTGTAATGGAACAGATTTTGGATTGTATTCATACGTTTGTCCAGTATCATTTATTCCAATCGTTCACAATTGTACCAACCATCTGGGCTCATTTATTTCTTTTTGTCCTGTTAATGTTCCATCTTGTGTACTTCTCAATTCATCAAATATTTTAGACTTCTCAAATCGCAATTGCAGTGTTATAAAATTTGACTCACAATCTACGACATGTTCTTGCACAATAGTTAATTTGACAGGATCTGGAAATCCTCGAGGTCGAAGATGGCTTATGGATACAAATGAAGTTCAAGACGAAGCTCTCAGTGTTGCAGCAGTTGCAGAGTTTATGACCAATGAAGCAACGAATACATTCAGTTCTTCTCCTGCTATATTCACAGCACATGGAGTCACTCGAGTCATGACTGTAATTATAATGTTTGCTTCATTTTGGGCGGTTGGTTTGATACTTATATTCATTTGTACCTGGCGACGTCAACTAATGACTAAAAAAAATATAAATGATAAAGCTCATGAAGAACGAATCAAGAAAAGTGCACATATTTCTCACTCACCACACGCTGTCAAAGAGTTTTTAGTTGGTTATGTAAATGAATTATTTCCATCAGTGTTCAGCAAGAAGCCTTTCCTTGTGAGATTCTTCGCCGAAGTGAATAAACATCATAGATATTTGTTGATTCTCTCTGCACCTGCAGGTGAATTAGGTGATAATTCCCGTATTCTGACTGGAATTCAATTATTAGTAACTCAAACAATGCTCATGTTTTTATTGGCTCTGCTCTATGATATACAAGGACCAAGTGATGATGGTTCGTGTAAGTATCATCTAACTAAGACTGCTTGCGTAGCCAGGAAGGCTGTGTTGGATCAAACTCAGTCGTATTGTACATGGCAAGCTCCACCATTTACTCGAATAAATGCTAACGATGATCCCTTACCATATACATGTGAATTCAAATATCCAGTATTTACCTTTCGAGTTGTTATTACCATTGCTGTGCTAGTGTCTCTCATGACTTCACTCTTTGGCAAGCCTATCGATTACATATTTGAAATCCTTTCTTCGCCAACTGCTGATGATAAGAAGGTCCGCGCTGAACCCTCAGCTTTACAAACAGCTGGAAGACGTGTTTCATCTGCTGCTAGAAGAGTATCAATAGCAGCTATTAACTTGGCGAGTTCAGCATCGAATCGAATTCGTAATAGAGCGCTAACAATAGCAGGTAGTAGTACTCGTAAGATTCCTCGGAGCACAGAAGTTGCACATGATATCGCAAGTGTTTCGATGTCCCTCATATCCGCGCGATCAAAAAGTACGATCGAATCATCAGAAAAAAGAAGACGAGAGACGTTCAACCAATCAGTTCGAAATCTTTATCATAATGATAAACAATGCCAATCCGACTCTGATGATAGCGGTGATAATTCAGATTCACAATCCGAATCGTCAAATTCGGATGAGTCCAATCATTCTAATGAACAAATATCTCGCCCTCAAGTTACTATCCGAGGAGGAAGAATTGTACCTAATCAGGATGACCATGAATTCCAACGATTAGTATCCGAAATTCACTTTCAGCGTCGACTTCTCAAACCTTATGAAAGAGATGATTTTGATATTCGATGGGGTATGGACCCAAAGGGAGAGTTTGCTCGATCTGACTTCTCTCTTTTGAATCTGGTTTGGAAGAGTCGCAAAGCATCTGCAGAGGATCGTATTCGGAATGAAATACGAATTGTCAAGAGAGCAACAGGGAAAAGAATCAACAAACTTCGCCTCGCCACTGATTCTCATATTGGGTTGGAGATCTTGCATCTGTTCGTCATAGACTTGTTAGGACGAGAGACACCAGCTGCTCGCATATTCGAAACCAAAGCTGATGAAGATTTCAAACATGTGACAGTGGTGACTCGTACAAAGAAACGAATGGCAATCATCATATTGCTTATTATTAACCTCTTCTTCATTTATTACACCATTTCTGTGGGATATGTAAAGGGTGTGTCTTGGCAAAGAGCTTATCTGTTTGCTGTGATTATTCAGATCATAGTTGAGATATGTGTCAACGAGACGATGGAATGTATATGGATTAATTTTCTAGTGCCAAGTCTTGTTAGTGATGAAGTACAGCAAGCGAGTGAGCGTGTACGGGATATCATAACTTATCTCTGCGCAACGAGTATATCTCCTGAAGAAAATGTTTTGAATGCTCCTGACTACCTGTTCATATCAACGAATATTGCAAAGAAGTATCCTAATTTGATGGAGAGTATCATTGTTCGATCATATCGATCTCATCTTCCTGGGGAGCTTTCTAAGAAATGGATCATTGGACCTGTAGCACGCATTCAACGGTTCAATCATATTAGAAATCAAGTATCATTATTCGGAACACTCATTCTTATTATGCAAATGATTGGAACAGCTCCATTTCTATTACAAAGGTTAGCACGTTTAGAAATTATAATATTCCAAATTCTTTGAATTTATGAATTAATAAAAGTTTATTTATAAAATATCTATCTACGATAAAGCGTGACCGAGTTAACGTATCCTTCCTTCCTCTCTTATTTTTTGTATTGCGTATTTTATTCTGTAGAATGATTGTACGATTTGTTCAACCCTTCGTATTTTCTGGACTTGCTCTTGCATTTGCTGCAATATCATCGAGCACCACAGGCATAATCGCATTTTCATTATCGTTTGTATTGCTTTTAATGATAATTGCTATTCGCTATGTGCTCACAAAGAACCAAATGCACATCCAAACGATTGTTCCTATTAATGACAGAGGAGATAACGTTGAATTAAGTCATGAGAAACACGATTTGAAGAAAGATCCAGTCCATGCTGCTGAAGTTGATGATATGCTCCATTTACCATCGATGATGACTTTTGATTATAGTATTAACACAGCTCCGAAGAAGATTCATGGGGTTGTATTTAATGATAGTATAGATGAGACAAAGTCTGCTGAGTATGAATTACCACAGCGAATATCTAAATTACTCACTTGGAACGATGATAGTCAAGAAGATGATGACGACAATGATGATAACCGAGCAGATGATGATGATGATAGTATTATTACAGCTTCAAAGGAGAATCAATTTGGTGAAAGGTCACTTATTATGAATGTCTCCGAAGATCAAGCAACAGTTAACAGCGAACTATCAGATATATCTGAAGGCAGCAGTCAAAAAAATAAGAATTATTTCTTCACGACAATTGTTAATTATGATAACAAAAGTCACTCGAGACCAAAATCATCTGAAGTGAATGAAATAATATTTACAACTCCTATAATTTCTGCCATGGCTGACATATTTCCTTGCAAACAGTCATTAATAATCTCACATTCTAATAATCAATCGATTGAGTCGATAGAAAATGATAATTTATCATTAAGCATAACAGATGACGAGAAAGCGGTTATTTCGATCGTTAAATCTGTTAGTATTGACTTATCTAATATGTCTTCCTCAAATTCGGTGATGCATGCTGATGATGGACTGATGACATCTGACCAAAAAGTCAATAACTTAAAATCAGACAAATCGTCGTCGATATTCGATGAGGGTGGAGATGATTACCCTCCTTCATTGAATGATATTAATGAACAATCAAGCAAGGTAGATGATAATTATAACAATAATAGTGATGACTATAATAATAATAATAATTATTATTATTATAAATTGAATAATAATATCCACAATGAGAATCAAATGATAGTCAGTGATGAAAGTGAAGATAACTATGATGAAATGATGAATGAGTTTCTCTTATCGTCTCATTATGATAAGTATGATGTTATCGATACCAAAGCGAATAATGATCATAGATGGATGAGGGATGAACGAGACCATCACAATATCACAGAGAATAGAGCAAATAATAACAATAATGATAATAATAATAATTACAATAATAATAGTACTACAAGAATAATTGTAAAAGATGAGTTGAATAAGGAGGATAGTGATATATTTGGCGATGATATTAATGATGACAATAATAATTATTATGAAAGAGTCAGTAATGTTGATTTAAGTCCGAGTGAAAAGTCATCCTCTCTCATTTCAAATCTTTCTTATTTGGATGAGTTGGATGAATTTGATGATGAAGTTACTATATCAAGTATTATATGATTAAATAAATAGTGGATGAAATCAACTATAATAATAATAACAATAATAATAATAACAATAATAATATTATGATAATAATTATGATAATGTTAATAATAATAATAATAATAATTTAACGGTCTAATTAATAAAAAGACTGTTCTTGTATAAATAATTCATCCTTTTATATGTTATGTTGTAAAAGCAAAAGTATGTATGTTATCGAGCGTTAATACCAAACTCAGAAATGAGTTAGCTATGTTGACGTGATGAAATTATCTTTTTTGTCAAATAATAATGAGTTAAAAAAGCAATCATGTCAATAGATACATTATTGGGAATAACTATTATGTATTATAATTTTATCAAATTTTGTATTGTTTCTTCTTTTTATGCCAGACCATCTTGTGTAATGAAAATTAACCAGAATGTATTTTGTTAAAATATTTTATTCGTTTCGTTTCCGTTTCTATAAATGATATTTATTTCATAAACCGAACCATAATTTATTAGCTTAAGGTGTCTTATTAAGATATTATTTTGTTTAATTTACTCTTTATCACATGTTTTATTAAAAATGTTTATGCTCCAATTTAATTCGTTCTATGACTGTGGTTTTCCGTTTTAAATATGTACCTGGTATAAAGGTAAGTTAGTTAACATATAACGGTAAAGGTTAGACAAGAATATGATTGCAATACGATTATGTCTGGAAATGCATGAAAATGTTTAATGAAAATTATTGTTTAATGATTTGTTTGTTTTTAACATTTTATGTAAGTTATCGTCTACTCTCGACGCGTCGCGTCTTGAATTCGACTTGAACTTTGAAAAATATTTTTTTTGAAGCCCTCATAGTACTCTTAGTTATTTGCTTGCTTGTTTATTTAGTTGACACATAAAGCAAAGCAATATGTTATAAATACTTTTCACAAATAATTTGAGATTGATTAAAATTATATTTCAGGTAGTTATGAATTGGAATAATATCGATATAAAATAATAGCTATTATATAAAAATATATGAATAATCTTGAATTTGAGGATTATTTTAGGATTGGTGCCAGACGATCTCTTTTACTGTCATTTTTTTGGATTATGAGTTTTTAGAAAAGTCGGAGATGTGACGTGGGGTTGTGCTGTTGTGCTTTATGGGTTGATGAAGTGCAACACAATTTGAGTTAACTGAATAAAAGTCGTAAATGATTTATATATATATGATTGACGGATTGACAGCTAACTTTAAGATAACGTTACACTTATAAATATAAGTTAATTAGAAATAAAACGGCTCTATTTTTTTCATAAAACGTTGGTGTTTAGTTTATAGAGAGCCCCTTTTCGCTATAATGGATAAGCTGCAGAATAATTTTTTAGACCTACACCAGAAATTCTCATCAAAACAATTACAGTATTAATTGAATAATTGAAAAGTAATCAATAAGAAATGGTGATTGATCCAAACTTTACTCATGATAGTATTTATGGAAGTAAGGGAGATGACAATGACGAAACAACTTATAGCTATATTGAAGATCATATGAGGATGAATTCCCCACAACACAAAAACAAGCAATACAACAACAATAACAACAGGATTAATTTATCTATGTCAATGTCAGTGGATGATATGAATATATATGGAAATCATAACGGTACTGCAACTGAATCACGTGCAACTTTAAGAAGAAATAGACAAAACAGCAATGATTATGATACAGGCTCAAATTCCTCACAATCACCTAAATTTACTAGAAGATCAATGGATGATGCGAGCTTATTTGATGCTCGACAAAATCGTATTGCTCATGCCGAGGCTGCGATTCGTGAAGAGATGTTTAAACACTGCACATTTCGTCCCACAATCAAGGCATTACCAATCACTTATGGCACAATGAAGGACACAAATGCCCCATTTCTAGTAAGAGTAAATAAATGGAAAGAAAAGAAAGATTTGGAACTCAAAAAGAAATCTCAAGCTGTTCAAAAGAGTGAAATAGCGGATTGTACGTTTAAACCAACAATTAGCAAAAATTCAGAAAGAGCAATACGTGAAATGCGAGGAGATCGTGACTACGAATTACCAGCAAACGAAAGACTTTATAAAACCTCTGCTCTCACTACAGAACAAAGAATCCGTATGATCGAAGAGGAAAGGTTTAAAGAGGAACAGCAAGAACTTGAAGAATGTACATTTCAACCGCAGCTGGTCACTTCGAAAAATCTTTATAATGATGTTAATCCAAAATATGGTATGCCAACAACACCAAAACCTGAGGGATTGGTAAGAGATTGGCAAACAAAAGATTGTACTTTCACTCCTAAGGTAAATATAATTATTTATGAATTTTTTAGTTATTAAAATTATAATGCTGATGAATGTATGATTATTAATATGTATCGTAGATTAACAAAATCAAGAGTAATATGAGCTCTGCTAAATTATATACAAGTGCAAATGTTGTTGAGCGTTTAACACGACCTATTGCAGTGCCTAATAACCATGGAGATGATGAGTCACGATTTGAAGACAAGACCATAATGGATGTGTCCACCTTCATGAACTCATCAATGATAATATCTAAACAAAACAATCAACCAAGTTATGAAACAAAAGAGAATATGTTAAGTGAAGATGAGTTAAGAGAAAAGAAAAAGAAATTAGAACAATTTCTTGGTAGACAACAACAGTTTGTAAAGAGAAAAGATACCAATCTGAAACAGGTGAGATATGGCATAACACACATAAATATTCTTTTATTTCATATAATTTTCACAAATAATTACACAAATGATTATAGTAATATTTTTAATATCTTTTTATTATGATATATATACAGATTGAACATGCTATGACACCAAAATTCGCTCCAAAATTAATTACAAATAAAAATAATGATAATAATATGGTCAGAACAACTGGAACGAAAAGTTTTCTTGATCGTGTTGAAAGACAAGTTCAAAAGAAACAAGAAGCTGAACAATTAAATGAGACATTAGCATTTACATCACCAGACTGTACATTTCAACCAAAAATTAACAAAAAATCAGAAAATTTACGATCAAGATCTGTTTTTGAGTTAAGTCGTGGTGATTCCTTACGAATCGAAACAAATCGTCGTATGCTAAAATTACAAAATGATCAAGAAGAATTATCTAAAGTTACATTACAACCATCTATTTCAAATTATGCTAAATCAACAAATGTGAAATCAAAATTACAAATTTCACAAGATCCTAGTTTATATTTAGAAAAACATAAAGAAAATTTAATTGAAAAAGAAAATTATCGATTATTAAAAATAGAAGAACAGAAACAAAAAGAATTAGAAGGTTGTACTTTTAAACCTCAAGTAATTGAATGTCCAGCATATGTCACTCGTATTGCTAAAACTAGACAATTAGTCGGTGGTTCTATACGTGATAAAAAAGCTGCCTTGGAAAGAAATAGAAAAGTTGATTGGAAATAATGAATTATAATAAAGAAATGAATAAATGTATGATGAATGTATAATGTATGAACTTGTAATTCTATGAAATATTATAATAATAATAATAATACAATAATGATAATAATAATAATAACAATAATAATAATAATAATAATAATAATAATAATAATATAATAATAATAATATAATAATAATAATAGTAATAATAATAATAATAATAATAATAGTAATAACAATAATAATAAAATAATATAAATAATGTATAAATATAATAAATTCTATGAGATTATTTGTTGATACACATTACCTCTAACCATAGTTAATTAATTAGAAATACATGACATGATCTAAAAATGAATAAAAATAAGATTTCGATTTTGTTTGCAATGCGTAAAATATAAAATGTGTTATAATTTGGATATGCCAATACAATTATTGTAATTAATTCAATTAAGAATTATACAAACAACATGATTGTTTTTATTATTTTTGATATGATTATATAATTATTACTATACCAAGTACTACAACTAACTTCGTAACTTAGACATGCCATATTCTATACCAGTATGTTTAAGTCACATAACTATAGACGTATTAATTTAAGTCAGAAAATGAAAAGGTTGAATTACGCTGTCTGACACTGAGACTATGTATCCGGATATTATGTTTTACTGGTGTTGGGTTTAATATACAGAGTATTAAGGGTATTTGAAACAACAAAATTGTTGGATAGAAAGATGGATAATTGTAACTGACCATCTGCTATCAATTAAAATGAAAAATCATAAGTTGAATTTTTTATAATTATTATTTTATGTTATCATTTATTATATCATTATAATAATTAATTAAACTGAATGATTATTAATGAATGACAGCATTCGTTTAGAATAGAATTTAGGAGGAACACATGATATTTTATAAGGATTATAAAATAAACTTTTAATTAATGTTTCCAATAGCTTACGGAATGTATACCTACAATTTGAATAATAATAATAATATATATAAATTTTAGAAATTAAGCAGCTTGAATAAAAAAAATGTTTGTTTTTTGCTGGCATTGAAAATAATAATATTATTTAATAAGATTATTATAAAATATATATGTATATTATTTATAAAAATATAATAATAAAAAATAAAGATAATAATAATAGAAATAATAATAATAACAATAATAATAATAATAATAATAATAATAATAACAATAATAACAATAATAATAATAATAATAA
>VKHH01006817.1:0-15135 GCA_015144975.1 Epipyxis sp. PR26KG | reverse complement strand
TAAATACTTACATCTAGGAATTATCGAACCGGCACCACATGCTAAAGCTTGGAGCCAAGTCCTACTTGTTCGTAAGCTACTTGCAAACTCATATATAAATATGAGTTTGCAAATAGCTTGTTTGACGACCTTCATTCGTTTTATTTATCTTTCAAGATTAGCTGCTGTATGGAAGGTGTGGAAATCACTTTATCCAAAAGTTGTATTGTCAGAAAGAGAAATGTATATTTTATAGTTTCTCTCATGCATTAGTATATTCACCGAACAAAATATTTACTGCGTTTTGATGGACAATTTTTGCTTCTTCTAATGTATTGTATCTTCCAAGATTATTGTATCTTGTTATTTAGTGAGTATCGTGCACACCATTTGTTTCTACTTTTATCATAATATACTCCTTTAACACCACTTGTGTTTTTTTTATCGGTTAATTTTTGATTTCTATCGTTTTCCTGTTTTGTTGCCCAGCGAAAATTTTTCACATTTTTATTTAATTTATTTCCATCAATATGATCAACACAAGGCTTATTGTGCGGATTATCCATAAATGCTAAAGCAACTAGTCTATGAGTTCGTACACAAAATTGTTTTTTCATATGATGCAAAGTTAAATAACTGTAACCATGTCGATTTATATTCTGTTTCAATATTTTCCCAGTAATTATATTTTTTACATTTCCAAAACTTGACACTGCATAATTATAACCATCTATCTTTCGCCACCACACTACCATATTTAATTCAATCATATTGTTTTCTCGTTGTTTTTTCAATTCTTTTACCTTTTGATCTATTTCTAATAATTCTTTGAATTGCTGTTCCATTCTATAAAATATAATATATAAATAATCTTTAAATCATTTTAATTATTTTTATATTTTTATAAATATATAGAATGTTTAAAATTACAATACTCTTTGAATCCAACGAAAAAGGAATATATACCAAGGAAGAAGAAACAGCAACAGATGAATTATGGTTAAAGGCAAAGAAAGAAAGAAAGAATGATTGACCGGTGGCTTAACATTTTATGTCCCCATTTCACGATAAGTTCTGTTTGTTATTCTCTCACACTTGTACATGAAAAAAACATGATCTATGAATATAAATTAAAATTAATACAAATGTATCTTGAGATGATGATAAATAAAATTGATGATGGACAAAGGAACATTTACTATCACCGAAGAAATTATTTAGCGGTATGATATACTACATTTTAATACATTAAATGTTCGGTCCATATGCAATGCGTTTATCCAATCAAATGTTGGAAGTATAGCAAACACAGCAAATTTAAAGAAAAATAATAATGCTGAGTTCATCATTTCAACACAACCAATTAGACAGGTAAAACTTAGAGCAATAAAAAATATTAAGAATGTAACTGAAATATTGATTGATTATGGTGATTGTATATTCACCATAACGATCTTCTAATTCACCATGAGTAATAAATTCTCCACCGAATTCAAATATCACAGTACCTTTTTAAAATAAAATTTCATTATTTTCTTTTGTTTTATCAAATGCAAATAATCCTTTACCTCCATGTGGAATTGTGGATGTCATAATTTTTAAATGCAAATACATTGGCAAGTAACCAAAACAATATGGACATATGGACTACCTATACAAATACGTCTTTTACATCGTGAACCATTACTTATGTGCAATACATCAATACATCGAACTGAATTAATTGGACATTCAAAAGCAATTGAATTTCATCTATAATAAATAAAAAAATTAAACCGTTTACGAAACTGCTAATTATTATGGTCCATCATCGGTTTCGCTGTTTCGTTCCTTTTTGTTGTTATTATTAATTGTTACTCAGTGCATTAAAACCAAGTACACAAACGAAAGTAAATTTTATACTATGCGTAATTATTGTAACTTTCAATCAAAATTAGAGCAACTGAATTAAGAACCGTTGAACTAACGAACTAACATCCATCCATTTTCTACAGTAAGAAAATCATATCATACTGTATATCATAACTTAATGTCATCAAATCTTCTTATTGCATAATTTAATCTTACACTATATCGCTGGTGATACTATTTACCTGCACCAATATATAATAATGTTAAAATCAACCAAAGACTCTTTCAATAACGTTAATAACAGGATAACAAGTAATATCCTAACTCTTCTTTATTGGTATTCAAAATCAGAATACATATTGGATAGCGAATAATTTGCTGATGTCAAAAAAGAAAAGCTCTGCTGAACAACTTGCAGCAAATCCAGAGAAATTGACTCTGAAAGATCTTAGTATTGTTGCAAAGCAGCTTAAGGATCAAGGAAAGTTATTGCAGGCTGAAGAGCTATCAAGATTAGCCCTAAATGGAAGAGAAAGAATGCTTGGTGCAGATCATCCTGAGACGTTGGAAGCACTTCATTTCCTAGCTACGGTATTGGAATCTCGTCGAAGATTTGATGAAGCTGAACATAGTTTCATCACGGCACATTCTAAAAGGCTAGAATTACTTGGTCCAAGCCACATTTCAACATGCGAAACTGCATTGAGCTTAGGTGATTTCAATCGAAAATTGAATAGATCACAAAAAGCACTAGAATATTACCAAATGGCATATGATGGATATTGTGCAAGATTTGGTCCCGATGATTGGTCAACCACAATGGCTAAACAACGAGTAGATCATATGAAAAATATAATTGAGCAAGAAACGAAAGTTTGCTTGATATCGTGACGAAATCAGAAGTTTGGATTTTATCTTGGTGAATGAATTGATTTTTGGATTTACAATTGTTTGTCAAACAGAATGTATTTAGGTCGATTAGAACACTTCAGCACTTAATTGCGAATACAAATATTTAGTTTTAATAAACAAATTGAAGACTATATCATTCAATTTGACAATTTGACATATCTACCTGCATGTTGTTCCTTTTAAATATTTTTCTATATTGTGTGTAATGTGTAAAACAGATGAATTAGTTGTAAAAAGATCTAATTTTATTTATTAAATAATGCCCGAATGCAAAATAGATAACCACAAAAAAATTAAAAAGCTGTTGAAACATATAAACTATTTATTTTGTATTAGTAATTGTTATATTCGTTTACAGTCACAACACCGCTGATGACAGCAACCACATTCCAGTGTCCTTTCATTAACGTACATCAAATACTGTTCACGTTTGGAACCTCCAAGAAATTTGTTCGGTGCTTTGTCACATCGATCGTAACACATAATCCACGGTACACCTAACCAACAGCAAAGTCCAAACAGACAGCAACCGCATCCTTGTGCACAAAATATTCCACAAACTCCAAACCTATAACAACCACTCAATTTAGAGCCCGGAATCCAATCTGGAGCAACTGGTTGAGGTACAACTTGTATTGGGCCACCATCATTACCCGATACTACATCTGCAATTGGTTGAGCTATTATTACTTGATGTGGTGTACCCTCTTTATATATACGATCGCCTTGCATATTATTTACAGAGTTACTCATAATTATTGATATATTTATATATTTAGAGTATTACAATAAATTATATATGGTATTATGTTTTATGGTATTTAGTTATTGAGTATTATTGTGTTTGTCTGTTTGATTATGGTATTATGGTATTGTATTGTACAACTTTGGTACAGTATATACTGTATGTTATTCCGTAGTTTGATTTTCTTCTTACAATAATGTTTAATAGCCTTCCATCTTCTACGGATACAACAAGGGATATATATTATATATTATTTTATTATTATTTTGTGAAAATCTTGTATGTAAAAAAAATCCAAAAGAATATTTCGAAGAACGTTCTTCTGAATTGTAGCAGCTTTAATTCCATTCAGATACAGTAAAAGTATTAACTATTAGTAAATGTGTATAATGCAAAAAGCGACTTTTGACTTAATTAATAAAACATCAAAAATATTTAATATGCCAAGTTTAACTTAAGCCCCCTTACGTTAAATCTTAATCCATTCAACCTCACTGACAACAAATATAATTGTACCAAAGACCTTCAAATACTCCACATTGGATTTCAGGATTCTATCCTAGTTCAAGTGGGCTCCACTCCTTTTGCAATAAGAGTCCATTCATTTATGAGTGTTACAATTTTATGGGTAATTTTATATCAGCATGCATTCAACCAAACCGAATTTTTATCCACTAAATCCCATAATTGGGCCACAATGGGAGGTAGAAAATTACAATATTTATCTCATTTTTTTTTAAATTTATTTAATATGATTTTCTAAAAATAAAATTATTAACAAATTCACAAAATAAACAATTCATCATGATTTTCATTTTCATATTATTTCATGTGTTAATGTGTTAATGACATGCAAGATAGTTCAATCCAATTACTAATTCAATTTACATTAGCACTACCCTAATAAATTCTTCGATTATAATTATTTATTATTATGAATTTGGGTTTCTCATGTTTGTTTATGATAATATCATATGATAATTATTGCTTCCTTTTTGCAGAATTTTCGATAATCTTGAAAATCTCATTTTTCATATTAACTTCCATTATCCTTTCCATGATCATCATGATTAATATTATTAGCCACCATAGATTGATCTTTTTCATTATTATCATCATTAATAATAATCAGTAATTTAACAAGATCTTTTTCATACTTCATTAAATATTCTTCTAAATGAGTACAGATGCCTTTGATTCTTCTTAACAAATCAGACCGTTTGAATCCTGATAATGCTCGATTCGTTGGCGATGCGGGTACCAACGATGAAGACTGACGGTGAAGTTTTGTAAACAAAAATTTGTTGTTATTATTATTATTATTGTTACTATTATTATTGTTATTATTATTATTGTTATTATTATTATTATTGTTATTATTATTATTGTTATTATTATTGTTATTATTACTATTATTATTGTTATCATTATCTTATTATTATTATCATTATTATTGTTTTATTATTATAGTTACTATCGAAACCAAAATTGTGATTTGCAATCAAGATGATAGAATTTATTTGATTGTAATTTTATAATGATAATAGTTGATACAATATTATGTCACATCAGATCGTCACTGGCCTGTCGCATGCCGCCTCTCATAGGACAGCATGCATTAAGACTATATAAATTTATATGAACAAAGCATGGAATGACACAGCTCTACCATGCTTGTTTTTTTAGCAAATTAAAAAAATTAAACACTGTGTTTTAGAAATAATGTATCAACTATACCAATCAATGATTTTGCGGTTTATATACATTATTAATATATGAGCGATGCTTGGGATGGAACTATTGGTACTGAGAACTGCTGAATTATCATTATTATACATAATATTAACCAAGTTATCAGCCATCATTGCTTGTTTTTGCTCACCATCAACAAGCACCGCCACTATCATACACATCACAGTCGTTAGTTACTGCTCATACTCGATAACTCAAGAGCAGATCAAAATAAGTATCATAATCATGGCTGATGTAAACCCATCTAATGAGGTTACGACCTTGATTTGATACAAACCTTCCACCACCGGTACACTTTCGACTCATCATACATCATATTATCATATCGACTCGTCGTGAAATAAACATAAAGTAATCAACCAAAAATTCAACCATCAAAACACCTCAGATAACAGAACCAACCATCCAATTACTAGATGCTCAGACATCATATATACACTTCCAAGATACCAGATATACCTCTAGATGCCACCACCCACCCAAAAGCAAAAAACTAACCAAAAGGCAGACTAATCCACATCACATCACACGTGAACATTCACTCCTTCGCCTGATTTTATAGCATGATTATGATTGCTACTTAGTAATTGGATGGAGGTGATATGACCAGCTTCTCATACATCTCTTCAGAATACTTTACTTTGACTGAGTCGTGATGAGCGATGGGTCGTGAGATATTTCTCTTGATACGTCTGGCCAAGGCTGACAAACCACCGATAGGGTCAAGCTTCGCCACGTTCAGTGGGATTCTCACGCGAGGAGTTGCTGGATCTGCAACAGAAAGGTGCACATGTGGTTGAGCACCGGTTTGGCTGTTATCGCCTGAAGAAGAAGACAGCATGGACTCATTAGTAGTGGCCGTGTCATCTGACGGAGATCTCTGGTTTATGCGAGGACTTCTACGGGGCTCTGTACGAGAAGGTTGATTGTTATTATTACTGACAGGTGCTGCTTGATTGCTTGGAGGAGGGCTCACTTTTCTCCAAAATAATGTCGCGATCAAATCTTTCAGACTTCGCGGACCGATTAACACTCCATTGCTGTGGAAGTCCATCTTATAAACATATTGAATGTATATACAGGTGGCATCATAGAAGATCGGTTCAAACGGCAAGTTGAAAAAACAGGCATGAAGAGTATTGAATATTTCATCGAACAGGTCAGCGTCAGTGTCTTCATTCGTGATGGAATTTAAGTAGCGAACAAATCGATGAAGAACTTCATTTGCAAACACAGTTCGGATGCTTTCGATGCATGGGGCTAATGCTGTTTGTGAGTACCTGGTGTAGTGAGTGAGTGTGTTTGTCCAAGGATCTTGTCCTACGATCACTCGTGCCATGCTGACAGCAGAAGCGGCGATTAAAGAAGGTGGATACTGACTCATCCAGTAGTCAAGAAGTATCCTCTCAGTGATACATCGTGCGATTTTGGTCGTATTTGGTGTAAGATTGCCTGCTTTAGAAAATCGAGTGAAAAACGAATCAACTGTTGGGACCAGTAGTTGCCAGTTTAACGTTTCTAGGATGTTTAATTCGCTCTCGACCATATTCTGACGAGTTCTGTCATAATCGATCGTGGGGATGAAGCTGAGGATGTCATCGATGTTGATGCGACCAGCATCGTGCTTGTAGGATAGCTAAAATGATTTAAGATTTCATAGAAAATGAGAGATTTAACCATATGATTAGCTAATGTTAAATAATAAACATACCAACAATGCGCTGAGCCCGGCGATGAACAGTTCTCCCGGTGCCATGTATATATTGTCCGTGAGTGACAGGTAACGATCCAATACATTCACTCCGAGATACAGAGCAGAATTGTTACCAATCAGACTGGATATTTTACTGTGAATATTAATCTACGATAATTATGATAAATAAAATAAATTAATTTTTGTCATCCATTCATACAAGGAGGGAGTTTTTACCATAGCTGACACAGCCCGTGACCTTGTTTCGACATCTAACTCGATATATCTGAGAAGAAAGTCACCATGAGGTATAAACACTCGCGTGTCTTCAATATTTCTGAGATTATCGAACATGAGGTTTGTGTATTGAGGACTCCAGAGAGGGTTGTTATTGTTGGAAATATCGATATCATGCACAAATTGTGTTGCAATGATCTCATCAGCAATTACGGGGACTTGTAACCAACACATCGATTTGGGTAACAATATGTAGTCTTCATAGTCACTATTAGTGGAGACATTGTCCGTATCTGCATTATATTTGGCTTCTGTTTCTTCTGTTTCTTCGTTGGGAATCGGTGGGATAACTGCAACAACAGGTGCAGGAATGATCACTTCAACAGCTTGGACAGGTTCTTCAACTGCCATCGGTATCGGATTTGATGTGTTATTTGAATTGTTTTGAGTTATTTCCGCATCAGGAGCAATAGCAACAGAGTCATTGTGATGTGATTTTTTTACTTTTTTGTTGCTCACGACCGGCTCGCCTTGTTTGTTCCGATTCTCATTGGTTGGAAGAACAGGATCAGAATTTTTCGGAGCTTTAGTAATTTTCTGAGTAGAAGCATTAACTATAATATTTCAAGATAAATTTTTTTAAATAATGAAACAATTTTGAATTAGAATTTTTTCAAACCTTTCTCAACTTTATCAGTGGATTCACTTTTAAGAATGACAGAAGAAGTAGATGCGCGGCGAGTTGAACGTTTTGGAACTGGTTCCGGCAATGGTTTCGCAGTCCCAATAGAAGATCTCGTGGGACGAACTTTAGTTATCTCATTTACATTCGCATTATTCGAAGAATTATTTGAAATTTGATTGTTACCATTAATAATTTGGTTTGTTATATTCGACAATGGTCTTTTTGTTCCTTTTCCTGATTGAAGTAAATAACAAAAATAAAAATTTAATTGATAATTTTCATTCGCTTGAAGTCAAATGATTGCAGTTAATGATGAATGTTTAGAATTCCAATTGCAATATGTATATATAGATTACCGGCAGATGAGGACGACTCCTTTGTGGTTGTTGCTGAAGCATTTGGGTTATTTTTCTTCATTGGATTATTGATAGAAATTGGCAATTTACGGTACAGCTAAATTGGACAGATCCTATATACTTTAAATCTTTAAATTGAATGCAGATTTATTCCAGTATCACGATATCTGGATATCACGATCAATTTAATATTGGAGAAAATGCAATAAACTATAAAATGCAATGGATAGTCAAAATTATATGATGATATGCTATATATGACAGTAAATATGGCTAAATCAAATTGCAAAATAATATTGAGAAGAGGACTTCAGACCAAAATTGCCCCACCCCGTTTATACGTTTTCCCACCCCTCCAAAATATTTGAATTTTAGTTGTTATCAAAACAATAAAATCAAAGCCTTGTTGTGATAGTATTTATATGCTTTAATTTAGCTCATATTTTTGTGCGTATGTTTGAAAATTGTTAGTTTTGGATTTATACACAAGAATGCGAAAGTATAGGAAAATGTTAATAGTAGCATAATGAATGATGAATTGATTTGTAATTTTCCTTTAAAGAAAGCTTTACATAATAATAACTATACTTACAAGAAAGTTGTTGATGTGTCTATTGAGCTTCATTTCATCTTTGAAGAAATGATTTTAATGAAATATTTAACAGAACAGTATCTTTTATATGCATTTTCTTATTGATTGAGGCATTGCAGTACATGAAAATGAATTATAATTCAGAAATGTAAATGAAATGTGTTTATATATGCAGTACAATACATTAACAATATTTTTAAAATGATCATTTTGGCCAGTTTATATATCATGAAAAGAAAAGCAGATTGTATGTGATCATGTCGCATAATAATTGCAAAAGCGAAATGTGGAATAATCAAAGAGTTGTGACTTGAGATTCTTCATCGCTGCTGTCCTCTAAGTTTATAACATTTTCTTGTGATGTTTTTCTCTCAGCACTACCTTGCCCTACATACATGAAGTTAACCTGTGACAATAATTCTTAATTAAGAAAAATAGCAAATAAAAATAACTGAATCCATAGCATACAAATATATGAACATGCATACAAACATCTCAATATTCCGGCATCTCATAATATTATTCTCATGGCTATAGAATATATGATTTATCGTAAATATACCTTGTGAGTTACTATATGATTTATTTGGAGAAAAAATGTGACTATTAAATCCAGACGAATTCAAATGATATGCTGGTGAGAATCCTCCGTTAAACAATGAATTGTTAATACTTGACATTGTGGAATCCATCGCATGATTTAAGGAAGCTGCAGCGATTATAGCGACTTTCTCAATAGGATTTGGCATTAAATTAGGAACGAAGTCATTCACACGAGTCCTCTTACTTGGTCGATGTGAGCTACCATTGCTGTCGTTATAGCTGTTTTGACTATTATTCTGACTTGTATTTGAATTAAAATCTTGTGTGATTATTCCACCCGCATCATTATTCATCGCCATTGAATCATCCTGAGTACCTTCTAGGAATATAAGAAATAAATAATAAATCATGAAATAATAATAACTATCATAATAACCATATGATGTTAACTATACCTAAAGGAGATGTAGAAAGGTTAAGACATGTCCTCTGAGCATTACTCCAGAAAGAGTTCCAAAATTCATTTACGATCGTTTCTTCACTCGAGTATTTCAAATCAGCTTCTTCGATAGCTTTTCGCAATGCTTCATTGCTTCTCACGTCAATGCAATCTAATAATATATTTTGTTGTCTTCTCAAAATAAAGGGTTTTTTCTCTAATTTCAAACGAAGTGTTTTGAAATCTTCATTTTCGTCGAATAACGTGAGGTCAGCACTGATGCAACAAACTGAATATAAGTTCAATAATCGCTTATTCAATCCCTCATATAATGAAACGATCGTCGTATAATATGATGCATTTATAAGTGATAATAGCTTATCTTTCACCACTCTGAACGGAACACTGGTTTTCCACCAAGTATTAATGAACGATGACATCTCGAGCACGGCATCATCACAAGCTTCTTTCAAATATTTCGTGAACTCTTGTTTAATATAATCGCAGAGTTTATGATAGCGATCGATTCTATGAAATGGGGATGAAGTTGCAGTTAGGCATTCATTTATATTTGATGAGCGGCGATGACCATATCGTCGATGATTGGTGTGACTAGGGATCCTAGGAAAGATATGCTCAGGGAAATCATGCTTAAATCGAGTGTTAATGAGAGTCTCAAATTCTTTAATCAAATCATCTTTGATTAATTTCAAAAGAAGATGATCATTGAGGTCGTTGCTCTTAGAAAAGGAGGGGAATCGTTCAAGTATCTTATTAAATTGTGTGTTTGTGCCGCTCATGAAATCGTAATCTTTACAGTAACTAATCAAAGATTTATTAATATTTTCGATGACTTCTTTGATAATAACAGATCGACCATTAATTATTGCATCCGGAAGCTGCGGAATATGGATTGGATCACTCTCTAACAAATCATAGTAAAATAATGGAGGAGCTAAACTGCGAAGAATTTCATTTTCTGCTTGTTGAATTTTCTCATTTAAATTCTGTCGACCAGTCTCGATCGCATCGAATACCATGGAGAACGATATTTCATCAATACGATTGAATACTGCAGTAGTCGTGCATTCATAATCACGACTAATCGGTTCACCAGATTGCTTCGTGTATCGTTCAAATTGCAACCTTTCATACTCCAATACATCATTATACCACTCTTTTAAGATACTATACGATTCAATGTCAGGAGGGGGGCCGCGCACTTGGTTGATGACACCCACAACATATCTTGAAAAAAATTAATTCATAATAATTATACATGTGATAAATTAATAATTTTAATAATAATAATAATAATAATAATAATATTGTCTGAGGTTACCTGTAGTTGAACTTGTCTAACTCCGGAGAAGTCTTCTCGATCAAACTCATCACATGAACTGTTTCTGAATCCATTATTTTATCTGCTTTGCTGAGAACAAGAACAGAATTTTCAAATATATTGCTTCGATCTCTATTCTTTATTTCACTAAATGAAGAATAATCGTAAAATAAATCGTATGTATTAAAATATGATAACACACAATAAGGCATCGGACAATTACATACTTGAGCATAGGCGACACTAGCGATGTTTCAAAATCTTCAATTGATGCAGACTCAACAACTACTACAGTTGTATTTGGTCTTTTAATATATTCCATGGTTAATTCTCTGATTGAAAATGGTCGATCATTCAGCATTCTCGTCTCACCAACAAGCCCAGGGAGATCCGTGAACCGCACATTAGGAAGGCCTGGTGCGGATATGAGTATCTTCAGCTCTTCTCCATATATATTCCTTTCCTGATCAGATGATTCTTGATTGATTCGATCAACCAAACGATCAAAATTTTCGCGACGAATTTGTTCTTCTTCATCATTTGCATTATTCACCAATTCCATAGAGTCATCAGACACACCATCAGATATCTCAGCTGCTGAATCACCAAGAATAAGCTTTAATCGACACATCGGCTTATCATCTGTGCTTAAAGCGATTGTAATTGGTCGTCGCGTTACCATGCCTGTCCCAATTTTCATCATTTTTAGTAATTGATCTGCGATGACTGATGTGAAATATTGGTTATCAATCAAATTATGAAATACCATTTTGCGGATTTGAGAAGTTTTCCCAACGGTTTGAGCTCCAATAATTACCACATTAGGCGATTGTACTCCTGCATCAGGAAGTACTCTCATCAGACATTGCGATAGTGTTAAACGAGATTGGTTATAAAATTCATTTTCATGAACAAGTGCAGCACTATTTTCCTGCAGCAGATCTTGAGGTGAACGAGCTTCATTCTCTTCATTTTCCGAATCAGATAGTTCATCCCGTTTACGTACTGATCCACTTAAAAAGGGGGCCAAAAAATTCAACATGACAACTTGATTCAATCAAAATAAAGCGAATAAAAAATATTTCCAATTTTCAATATCGAAACGATTAATATTGTTACAGTTGTTGCTTTCACTTGCACTGTTGTCACTTAAGTTCACTGAACCTGAAACCTAAAAGTTAAAAGTGTGATGATGATTGATGATTTATTACGTTATTTGTTGTGTGTTTTGGATTGTGACATTTTCTTTTGTTACTTTTCTGTGATTATGTTGTAATTGTGATAATTTTGATTCGTATGTCGATGTAGACTGGACAAATGATATTGAACTTTTATTATCTATTAAAATTCAAAAAATTGGGATTTTGGGATTTTTAATAATAACAACGGAAACACCGGTTGGTTACCCCCCCCCATAATATTTAACATTTTTTATCTATATCTAGAATTCCTTTTATTCCTTGCTGTTGTTATTATTTATTATGAATAGTTTTGACAATATTTAACTAATACTTTGCTCATATGCGAGGTGTAGATGAATACACAGTTTTGAATGAACTATTGTCATACTATAGTGAATTATCAAGTAATGTCAACATCAGCCAATTGGATGATAACGATGTTAAACACAGTATTGATAAAGATAATGTTTTAGCCACTTCATCTAGCTTGATAACTAATACAATTATTGCATGTAGTAGTTCTGGCTGTAAGAGGAAAGGAACTTCTGAATGTGTGAACATGTGAGAATTAAGTAAATCATTTGATATTTGCAGTTTTTGGTATTATTTTACACTATAATTAAATTAGAATGTGCTTCCGCTGCTGCTTAGTGAAGGATGTGTTGTGCCCATCACATTTTGCACAAAAAACTAAACGCCAAGGTATGGTGGCATCATTGGTTTTAAATATTGAAATATTTACTGTAACTGTTAATTTACGAGAAAATTAACACAATTATAACAACTATGAATGTAGTGGTCTTTCAAAATTTCTCCTGATATTATCTTGCTGAAAAAATTACTTTGATTTTGATTTGTTGTTAATGTATTGTATAACTCATTAACTACTTACAGAGGAGGATCGGTTTATTGAGATAGGGTTACGCGTGAAGGGGAAAATGAAGACAAAGTTTTATCACTATGAAGAAAAGTTCATGAATCATGGACAGACAGTGGTAATATGGTGCTTCAAAGACTTTTGTAGAAATTCAAGGTACTATTGACATTACATCTTGAGGTGCATGTGTCTCATTTCTTTAATATTAAGTATACTATTACTGTAAATATTTTTATGATTATTTTATTTTTACAAGTTGGAGTGCGGATACCTTTGCTCATCATAAGCGATCTCAGAGAGTACAAAGTTTGCGTGAAAGAAGAGGACATTTCACAGAAAAAGATTATTCTTCATTCAAACAAGAGAATTTTATGAAAGTCAAAAGATCTAAAGCAAGATATACTAAAGTAATAATAGTATCATAATATTCTTCATAATAATTGTATTGTGAATCATAATATAATAATTATAATAATAGTATCATTATAATATAGTAATAATAATCATGATAATTTTCACAATTATAATATATTTTTACTCACATAGCAGTTATGTTATTCACTATTTTCTGAGATTATCATCACATATGTTCTTGATTACTACATTATCCATTATGAGGTGCTTGTGTAATGCTGATGAGTTATATTCCCCCATGTTACCTTATATCATCATAGTATTTTCTCATTGTGTTGAGACTCTTCATTAATTACCATAAGTTCTTTTCTGATATTTATTTTATTGATAATAGGTTATGCGAAAATTGCTGAAAATGTAATATCAAACAAGTCGAGGCTCTATGTGATCTGTGATATATCATTTATCGTAAATTTAAAATAACTATAATAGCAGTCAAATTAATTTGATATTAAAATGTTAGCTTAAAAGAATTAAAAGCAGAAGTGAAACCTCTGGACGTCGTAATTGAACTGATCTTTTTCTTTTGAGATTCTGGGATTTTTTTATCCTCCCCTAGGTTTTTGATTGATAATAAAATACCAATAAGTAATAGTTAATTATCTACACATTGGTCGAATTTGATAAAACTTTAATACGATACGGTAAGCACCCGAAGACTTAACATTCTCGAGAAGGACAATATTTACTCATTATTTTATTAAGTTTATCAATCATTCAAATAGCTCATACTCTAACATTTCTATTATTATATTGTTTTCCATCGATCGATAATTAATGGAATTGTTATACTTTAGAATGTTTTTCACTGCATCTACAGTATGATTAGTTAGTAACATACTGGTATGAGTTGAATTAAACGCGATAACATAGATAGTAAGGGTTTGCTTATAAATAATGACTACAACATCTATTATTAGTATTATCATATACAATAGGAGGTGTATGCATGTGCATCCTAAATACTATGATTTTTATCTGATCAGAATTCGTATTGGAAGACATATTCCGTATTATTATTCTACCATTTCATGATTCTTTTTATTGAAAATTGTATTTTTAAAATATTTATTATGATTCGTATTTAATCCGGTCGCATGTAAGTGGATCTCTTGGCAAGGCATAAGCTGTACTAATCGACATGATAGCTAATTGAAGAAACTAAAAATAATATATTATTCCATGTTATAAGATAACTGCAATTTATAAACATTACAAATGAATAATAATAAATATAATCATGTAAAATTGAAAATTTTTATCAAATATTATGATTAGATAATAATAATGCAACACGAGGGACACCACATAACTTCAATAAAGCCATCAACTCGACAGATCTCTCAACCATTATTATATACTCATCTTTATAATGAGTGAAAGAAGGAACAATAATAACATTTATAAACATTAAATTATTATTATTATTATTGTTATTATTATTATTGTTATTATTATTCTTATTATTATTGTTATTATTATTATTGTTATTATTATTGTTATTATTATTATTATTATTGTTATTATTATTGTTATT
>VKHH01006816.1:0-15151 GCA_015144975.1 Epipyxis sp. PR26KG | reverse complement strand
CCCTTGCTGGACGGCCTTTTGGTTCGACTTGGGTTTTTGGGCGTCTTTTTCTCAATGGTGATCATCAGTGGCCAGATGAAGGGGTTTTTCTACCACTACATCGCCTTAAAAGGTGTTTGTGTGCTTATACTGATACTCTGGGTCGGGCGGGATGAGCCGATGCCCTTGCTGGACGGCCTTTTGGTTCGACTTGGGCTTTTGGGCTTCTTTTTCTCAATGGTCGTCAGCCCTTTGCAAACTGTCATTAAAGAAGGCGCGACACCGGTTTCAGAGAATTTGCTTCGGTTGATCCGCTCCGAGCCAACCTCAAACCGCATAATGATCCTATCGACCGTGCCGCAGAACAGTTTTCTTGTTTTGGCGCAGGAAGGGCGTGGCTTTGGTGCCCGCCATTATTCGATGTGGATGGTCCCGGGCCTTATAGTGCGGGCACAAGACCCGAAGATGGCGCAAGCCGCTGAGGACCAATTAGCTCGCGTCCGCCGCGACTATCTTGAGGACATCCAATGCTTTGCGCCCGCCATCTTGATTTCTCAAAGTGAACGCTTTGAGGGGCTAAGGCCGATCCAGACCGAAGGCATGGGATTTCTGCGTAAGGACCCTGTGGTGGATCGTTGGATGGCGGATCATTATCGCTTGGAATCGCGCTTAGAGGACTTTCAGGTCTGGCGCTTGGCGAAGCCGCTGGATCCGCAAGGGACCAACTGCCAATCAAACAGGGGGTAAGCCCAGCGCCTTGCGAATAGCTGCGGCGATCTGGGCCGCGGCCCCAAAAGCCGTTTCAGATTGCGCGCCTTGTACCCCGGTGCCGCCTGAGACGATCAAGTCTGCATTCATTCGGCTCGGCCCTGTCCAGCGTTCATAAGCGGGGCGAACGGACGACAGATATTGGGCAGCAACCGTTTCAGGGGTCCGCCCTCGCTCGTGAATGTCGCGCAATAGACGACGCAACAGCCGGATGTCTGAGGGCGTATCTACAAAGACCTTCAGATCGCACAAATTATAAATGGCGCTGTCGCATAGGGTGTGCGTGCCTTCGAGGATCACCACATCACAAGGTGGTAGGCGGTGCGTCGCTTCCCGCCGCCCATGGATAGTGAAGTCATAGATTGGCACGTCGACAGCTTCACCCGCTTTGATCGTCCTTAAATGCTGCTCCAGCAGCACATGGTCGCGCGCTTCGGGTGTATCAAAATCATAAGTCGCAGGATCAAACCCCGGCAGAGAGCGGCTGTCCTTGTAATAATCGTCTTGTGAGACAATGCGCGCCGTTAGAGGCCGCAATAGCCCGACCAATTGCGCAGCCGTTGTCGTTTTGCCTGAGCCCGACCCGCCGCTAATGGCCACCAGATAGGGGGAAGATGTCACACCCCTTATCCGAGGCGAACGGCAGTGCCGCTGGCTGCTACCATCATCATCGTCCCTTGATGGACGCCACCTTCGAAATCGATGGATACGCCAATGACGGCATCTGCACCCAAGGATTTTGCTTCAATCATCAGCTCATCAATCGCGACTTGGCGCGCTTCGCGTAGGGTCTTTTCGTAGGCACCACTGCGACCCCCGATCACGTCGCGAATACCAGCAAACAAATCGCGGAATACGTTGGCCCCAATCACGGCTTCGCCGGCAACGACGCCCAGATAATGGGTGACTTTTCGGCCTTCTACAAAATCAGTCGTGGTTACGATCATCTGACTCTCCTTCGATTGTCTCTTTCGTCTAAACCGCTTCGGCGAACCTAGTTGCTTTCAGGGTCTTTCAGAACCGCAGCAGGCATAGTGCCGACAAATGTCTGCACATTACAGCCATAGCCGGGCTTCAGGCGCGCTTCAGCTTGGTTGAGGCCGGAAAAATTCACAATTACCCGCTCATCCATATAAACAATTTGTGCGCCATCTATCTGAGGACCAATTTCGCTGCGGCAGGCCTTCTCATCACGGTTTTGGACATAAAGGCAGCTACACATTTGTCGGGCGATAAAGCCGGCACCGATCTCGCCATACTTGCGGGCTTGATAGCCAACCGCCAGCACGACGACAAATATGGCAACAAGGACGATGCCAACGATCGTGGAAAAAGAAGGCAGTTTGCGCACAGGCCATAGAACCTTATAAAGAGAGTTGTTAGAGACCAACCTAATCCGGTCTGTCCAATTCATCTAGAGGCTTATGATGCGCCGCGCCATGCGTCCCAGCAGAAACTTTCCAACCCTTTCCCGTCCAGTCTGGCTTGGCCTTGCCTTTTGCGCGACTGTCGCTGCTGGCCTAGGCACTTATGTCGTTGCCCAAGACGGCCAAAAGGCGCAAATGGCCGCCTATGCTAAGGGCCCTTTGGTGCCTCTGCCGCCCCAGCCAAAGGGCGTGCCGTTTCCAACTGAAGCTTGGCCGAGGGGGCAAGCGCCTGAAGCGGCAGCGCGGGTGATCAAGACCCAGTTTGATCAAGCGTTCAACAACTCGGACTCCCCTATGGGTCAGACGCGTGCTGTTATTATCGTTCAAGGCGGACGGGTGGTTGCCGAACGTTATTCAACCGGTTTTGATGAGAAGTCGAAGTTGGTCTCTTGGTCCATGGCCAAAAGCGTGACCGCTAGCCTTGTCGGCATCGCCATGTTGGATGGCAAGCTCAAACTGGATCAACCCTTGAACGATCCCTTGTGGGATGATGGCGATCCCCGCCGCGACATCACCATCCGTCAGGCCCTGCATATGAGTGACGGGCTGCGCTGGCGGGAAGATGGCTATGCCGATCCCGTCTCTAACGATGCGGCGAAAATGTTGTTTGGCCCAGGTCGAGAGAACATCGTGGCTTATGTCACCGATCGTCCGACAGAGTTTAAGCCCGGCGAGAAGTGGCGCTATTCCTCTGGCACGACCAATTTGATTTCAGCGGCGGTCGCCCGTGCGGTGTCACCGCGTAACTTGAAAGATCCAACCGGGGCTGAGGGCTATCGTAATTTCATATACGATCGGCTGTTCCGACCCATTGGTATGAATAATGTGGCCGCTGAGTTTGATCTGGCGGGAAATTTCTATGCATCCTCCTTGATGCATGCGACTGCGCAAGACTGGGCTCGCTATGGCTTGCTCCATCTGCGGGACGGGGTTTGGGACGGCAAACGCATTTTGCCAGAGGGCTATGTCGATTTCTTGCGGACGCCAACCACCGCAGAAGGAACACCCGGCTATGGCGCGCATTGGTGGCTGAGCCTGCCCAATAAGCAGGGCACCTTGAAGAATGGCCCCTATGATTCGTTTGAGGCACATGGTTTCCAAGGTCAGTGGATTGGGGTGATTCCATCCAAAGATTTGGTGATTGTCCGCTTGGGCCTGATGACCGACGAATCAGGCTGGGATACGTTGGATGCGTGGCTGCAACCAATTGTGGATGCCTTTCCCGCTGTCACCCAGCCCTAAGAGCCGCCGACACCCCAATAAAGCGACTAGAATCGCGGGAATCCTCTTCATCTTCATGAAGAATCCCTAGCGGCTGTCTGGCTGCGTTAATCTCTCCTTAACTGAAAAATACATTTTGCGTGAAAAACCCCATTGACCGCTGCAGCAAGCCACATCCACTATATATGGTGTCTTGCCCAGGGGGCGGGCGCAAATTCTAGGCAGAACGCCGAATCATCCCACTCTGCGCAAACATGTGAGTCGCGCGAACGAACTTGTGTGCACCGCCACATTAGGGGCTGTTCAAAGGCTGGGGAATCGGGTGTTCTGATCGGCTGACGGGCCGCGTAACGATTTGGGAGCAGGAAGTATGAACGGGAATGATGCAGCCACCGCTAATGCCATTGAAGCTGTCGCCAGCGCAGCACCGGCAATTGCGCGCCGTGCAGTCCATCGTGGCAAGCCTAAAGCCGTTCAGCTTCGGATCGTAGAAAGCGTTAAGGTTGACCGGTCGCGCGATGCGCTATTGACCGATTTCGGCAAAACCACCTTGGAAGACCGCTATTTGCTGCAAGGCGAAAGCTACCAAGACATGTTTGCCCGCGTTGCCACCGCCTATGCTGACGATATCGCGCACGCCCAACGCCTCTATGATTATATCTCCAGATTGTGGTTCATGCCCGCAACGCCGGTCCTGTCCAACGGCGGGGCAGAACGCGGCTTGCCCATCTCGTGCTTCTTGAATTCGGTGGACGACAGCCTGGATGGCATTGTGCAGTCTTGGAACGAAAATGTCTGGCTGGCCTCCAACGGCGGCGGCATTGGCACCTATTGGGGCGGCGTGCGCTCCATCGGTGAAAAGATCGGGGCCAATGGCCACACCAGCGGCATCATCCCCTTTATTCGCGTGATGGATTCCTTGACGCTGGCGATCTCTCAAGGTTCGCTGCGTCGTGGCTCGGCGGCTGTTTATCTCGATGTGCACCATCCTGAGATCGAAGAGTTCCTTGAAATCCGCAAGCCTTCGGGCGATTTCAATCGCAAGAGCTTGAACCTGCACCATGGCATCAATATCACCGATGCCTTTATGGAAGCTGTTCGCACCGATGGTGACTTCGACCTGATCAGCCCCAAGACCAATGATGTGGTGCGCACGGTTAAGGCGCGCAAAATCTGGCAGAAAATCTTGGATCTACGCTTGCAAACGGGCGAGCCCTATTTGCTGTTTGTCGACACCGTCAACAAAGCCATGCCAGCCCACCAACGCAAGCTGGGCTTTAAGGTTCGTCAATCAAACCTCTGCAGCGAAATCATGCTGCATACCGGCAAAGACCATTTGGGCAAGGACCGCACCGCCGTGTGCTGTTTGTCGTCGCTTAATGCTGAGACCTATATGGAGTGGAAGGACGATCCAAACTTCATCGAGGATATCTTCCGCTTCCTCGATAATGTGTTGGAAGACTTCATCCAGCGCGCGCCCGACGAGATGGAACGTGCAACCTATTCGGCCTTCCGCGAGCGGTCGGTTGGTTTGGGCATCATGGGCCTACACTCCTTCTTGCAAGCCCAAGGTGTTCCGTTTGAAAGCGCCATGGCGAAGAGCTGGAATATGCGGATCTTCAAGCAGGTACGCCAAGCAGCAGACGCGGCTTCGGTGAAGCTGGCACAAGAGCGTGGACCTTGCCCAGACGCGGCCGAACAAGGCGTGATGGCCCGCTTTACCCATAAGCTGGCGATTGCCCCAACCGCTTCGATCTCGATCATTTGCGGTGGCACCAGCGCTGGCATTGAGCCAATCCCGGCCAATATCTATACCCACAAGACCCTTTCGGGCTCTTTCTCGGTCAAAAATCCGTATCTAGAGAAGCTGTTGGACACCAAGGGTCTCAATAGTGATGCGACTTGGACCTCAATCCTTGAGAATGAAGGGTCGGTCCAGCATCTTGAGTGTCTGACAGAGCTGGAGAAGTCGGTCTACAAGACCGCCTTTGAATTGGATCAGCGCTGGGTGATCGAACTTGCCGCAGATCGCACGCCCTATATCTGCCAAGGCCAAAGCCTCAACGTCTTTATTCCAGGCGATGTTGATAAATGGGACTTGCACATGCTGCATTGGTCGGCTTGGGAAAAGGGCATCAAGAGCCTGTATTACTGCCGCTCTAAGTCCATCCAACGCGCCCAGATTGCAGGCTCGGCCAATAAGGGTGAGGACGTTGTCGATATGGAAAGCAGCGCGCCTACCAATTATGACGAGTGCTTGGCCTGCCAATAAGCTGGCCATCGCTACTGATACTTACGGCGGGTCTGCTTTTATTGAGCGGGCCCGTTTGCTTGTCCGGCAATCGCGATCCTATTGATCCGCGCAAAGCGCAAGAATGAGCCCATGGGGAATTCTGTCCAGCTGCGATTGGCAGCTTCAAGCCCCAAAGCGTCGGCCACATCAAACACATAATCCTGACAGGCATAGGTTCTACCCCTATCCGGTCCAATCAGGCTCGGTCGCAAGCGATAGCGATTCTCGGTACGCCAGCGCCGATCTACCGCAAGCGCGGCCTGATAGCGTGCTTCATCGACACGAACATGCACCTGTAAATGCCGCCACCAGCCATCATCGACCTTCATCAGGCCCGGCACATAGTCTTGGCCGGTGACGGTGCCCCACGGCAGGATAAGCGCTGCGGCCATCGCCTTGATCGCTTGGATCTGGTCATTGGCATAATAGCCACTCTCCCGACTGCCGGGCTTTGCTAAGGGTGGCGTTTCTGGCCACTCCAGCCACAGGTGGCCGATGAAGTCGCCCTTGGAAGGCGTGGGCTTGGTGGCAATAATGGTGATGACGCGACCAGGCGTGGATTTATCCGTGCGAAGATCAAGCGCGGCTGCTCGGGGCACAGGCTCGATCGGTGCGTAATAGGAACGCATCCAAGCCGCCACGACGAGGCCGAGGTTTAGGACAACCCATGCCAATAAGGCCAGCAAAGTCATCAAAATGAGTTTGCCTCGCCGCCATTTGGTTGCGCCCGCGGTCTTGGTTGTGGCAGTCTCTCGCAATGCGCTATTCAATTCGACCTGCCACGTTAGAGGATGCAGCCTCTATTCAAGCAATCTATGCTCACCATGTCAAAACTGGCACTGGAACCTTTGAACTGGAGCCGCCAGACTTAGCGGAAATCCAAAGTCGTATGACGAAAATTGCCAAGCGGGGCAGCCCTTGGTTGGTGGCCTGTAACGACGAAGGACACGTTATTGGCTATGCCTATGCTGGGCCGTTCCGGGAGCGGCCAGCTTATGATTGCACGGTGGAAGACTCCATTTACCTCGGCCCTGAAGCCATTGGCCGCGGTATTGGTCGAGCGCTTTTGGCCGAATTGATCGCTCGCTGCACTGAAACCGGCTATACCCAAATGCTCGCCGTCATTGGCGATAGCGGCAATCTAGCCTCCATCGGTCTGCATCGGGCAATGGGGTTTGAGGATGTCGGCGTGCTTCGCGATGTCGGCCACAAATTCGGCCGTTACCTCGATGTGGTGATTTTGCAGAAAAGTCTGTGAACAAGTCGCCAGAAACGGGGAATCATTGTTTCGTGTTGGCGCGATGTTGTTAAGCTGGTTTTAACCATGCCTCGATCTATATGTAGGGGCGAACAGCACGAAACACACACGATATAGGGGCGATCAATGGCATTTGGTGATAATGGTACGGGCGTCGGGTTGGTCACACCATCTCATAGTTACAAGCCATTCCGTTATCCTTGGGCCTATGAGTTCTGGAAGCGCCAGCAACAAGTTCATTGGTTGCCTGAAGAAGTGCCGCTGGGCGAAGATTGCAAAGACTGGGCGACCCGTCTGAACGACAATGAGCGCAATTTGTTGACCCAGATTTTCCGCTTCTTCACCCAATCCGATGTGGAAGTGAACGACAATTATATGGAGCGTTACGCCCGCGTCTTTAAGCCGACCGAAGTCAAAATGATGCTGTCGGCCTTCTCCAACATTGAGACCGTGCATATCGCCGCTTACGCGCTCCTGCTTGAGACCATCGGCATGCCCGATTCTGAGTTCTCGGCCTTCATGGAATATGAGGCGATGCGCGACAAGCACACCTATATGCAGGACTTTGGGGTCGACACCGAAGAAGACGTGTTGCGCACCTTAGCAATGTTTGGCGGCTTTACCGAAGGCCTCCAGTTGTTTGCGTCGTTTGCCATGTTGATGAACTTCCCGCGCTTCAACAAGATGAAGGGCATGGGGCAGATTGTGTCTTGGTCAGTTCGCGATGAAAGCCTGCATTGCGAAGGCATGGTCAAATTGTTCCACACCTATGCCCGCGAAACCGGCAAGCTTTCTGCTTCGGTGAAAGACGATATCGTCGATTGCTGCAAAACCGTGGTGAAGCTAGAAGACAAGTTCATCGACTTGGCCTTTGAAATGGGCCCGGTTCAAGGCATGGTTCCAGAAGATATCAAAGCCTATATCCGCTACATCGCTGATTGGCGCTTGTCGCAACTCGAACTGCCAACCGTTTATGGCGTGACCGAGCATCCATTGCCTTGGCTCAGCCCTATGCTAAACGGTGTGGAGCATGCCAACTTCTTTGAAGCCCGTGCGACCGAATACTCAAAAGGCGCCACCAAGGGCGATTGGCACGGGGAAGAGGGTGTGTGGTCGATGTTTGATCGCATGCTTCAAAAGCGCTCTTCCGAAGATGCGCTCTAGGCCCTTCTATTTGAACATTCATGCCGCTTGCGCGGCATGAATTGCCTACTAGTTCCAAAACTAATCACCAAAATAGCTGAATTTATCAAAGATTTGGCTGGCATGCTTCTTGAAGTGAGATCATCGAACAGGAAGGTCTCACATGCGCCTCAATCTCATTCCCGTCGACAGTCTGACCCGCATTGCATGGGCATTGGTCGATGCCCATGGCGATGAAGCCCTCGGCGTTGCTGATCGCACAATACGCGAGTTGGAAAGCGAAGGCTCACCTGTTGTGGCAGATGCCTGGCGGGGCTTGCGCTCTGTTTTAGAGGACGTGCTGGGGGGCAGGCTTGGCCGCGACACCCCTACCATCCACTAGCGCCAGATCCAGACCAATATTGCGGTAACCCCAATCAATAGGGCCGCTTGGATGCGATAATTCTGCCAGAGCGGGCGGGTCCGCAGGTGCTCGGTCTCAGCATCATAGTCAGCCTTGCGCCACATCAGGGTTTCAATCTGGGCGAGTTCTGGCGCAGGGGCGAGGAGCGAGCCTAGAACCGTTGCGACCAGTGCCACCGCGAAAATCACCACTGCGGCAATCAAGAAGTGCATGTTGACGGACTTCTCCATCGCAATGGTTATGAACAAATAGATGCCACACATCGTGCCAAGCGTCAGCCCAATCTTGGCACCGGTTGCGTTTGCCCGTTTCCAGAACAGGCCCAAGACAAACAGGGCCACGATCGGCGGCACCGCATAGGCCAGCACGGCTTGGATATATTGCCACAGTGAGTCTGCATGCTTTTCGATAACGGGGATCCAAGCAATCGCCAACACCATCAAGACAAGGGTGGTGATCCGACCGATCCGCACCAGGGCTGTCTGGCTTAAGTCTGGCGCGATCTTGCGCGCAAAGTCCATCGTTACAAGGGTTGAGGCCGAATTGAAGGTCGAAGCGATGGACGACATGATCGCAGCCAAGAAGCCTGCAATCACAATCCCGACAATCCCAACAGGCAAAAGATCAAAGATCAGGGTCGGATAGACCATATCGCCTTTGGCCAAGTCTGGATAAATCAGGATGGCTGCCGTGCCGGGCAGCACCATCAAGAACAAGATTGGCAGCTTCAAGACACCGGCAAACAAGCTACCCCAACGCCCATGATCAAGGGTTTTGGCGCTCATGACACGTTGGGCCATGAATTGGTTGGTGCACCAGAAGTAAAAGCCTAGAAGCGGCACCCCTGTGATTAGGCCAAACCACGGTACGCCTTGATCGTCATTGGGCCGGATCAGGCTGAGTTTCTCTGGGTCAACTTGGCTCATCACAACGTGCCAACCACCAGCCTTCGCAAACGAGAAGTAGGCGATGAAGACAGATGCGCCAAGCAACAAAATCGTCTGGACCACTTCGGTCACCATCACGGCGCGCAGTCCCCCCAAAGCTGTATAAAGCCCTGCCGTCACCGCCAATATGGCTGCAATTTCCCACAACTCGAGACTTGGGAAGAGGAGTTTGAACAGGATCGCACCACCAAATAAAGTCGCGGCGGTGTCGACGACAATATTGAGGAAAATCGTTAAGCCTGAGAAATAAAGCCGGATGGAGTTGGAATAACGCCGCTCGAGAAACTCGGGCATGGTGTAAACTTGGCTGCGCAGCACGGCAGGCAACACAAACACACAATAAATTGCCAGAATGACGGTGGCCATCCACTCGTAATTGAACACCGAAATGCCAATCGTATAGGCAGCCCCCGCAAGGCCGATCAGCGTCGTGGCAGAGATATTGGAACCGATGAGGGCGAGGCCAATGGTTGGCCAAGTCGCAGAGCGGGAGGCGAGGAAATAGTCCTTGGCATCTGTCTGCCCGCGTGAGGCGACCAAGCCTAATAGGATGATACCCACCATGTAGCCGATGACGATGATCCAGTCCAAGCTCGCCATCGATGCTTGTAGCGTGTCCATGTCTCTTCCCCCAGATGTGACGGATTATCTGCGCAACCGTCCGATCACGCTAAAGTGACCACTCTCGTTCGACAACCATTGAAGCGTGAGTTTTCACAGCGCCGATACGCCATGGCATTTCCGCCTTCTGAAGGCTTGACCCGGTTCCAAACTTCAACGGATACTGGCCTAAGTTAGCCGCCAACGCGCCTTAGAGGCTGGTGAAGATGTTAGATATACTCGAATCCTTGGTTTCAGATCAGCCGCTATGGCACTTGTGCCTGATCTTGCTGGTCAGTCTGGTCGTTTTCGAATTCTTGGGCCGGAAGCTGCGCCAAGTTTTGCGTCGTCGGGTTGGTGCTCTCTCTGATGACAAGCCAGATGGGGTGGACTATCTCCTTTCCAGCGTCTTTTCGCTGTTAGGCCTCTTGATTGCTTTCACCTTTGGCATGGCCTTGGACCGTTATGAGTCGCGTCGCGATCTGGTGGTGCAGGAGGCCAATGCAATCGGTACCGCTCATATCCGTACCGCTTTCGCCGCTGAGCCTTTGCGTACGCAGCTGCGAGAACAATTGGAGGCTTATGCCAAGACGCGCTTAGCTTATGGTCAGGCTGCCTTCCACGATAAGCCACCCTTGGCTGCTGAGGCCGAGCGTCAACGCGCCATGCTGGCGACCCTTGGCATCGCCGCCACCCAGAGTGTTGCGTCTGCCCCGATGGGCCCTGCCGTCATGGCAAGCGTCAACGAGGTTATCGATGTCGGCAGCGCGCGCGAGGCGATCAATCTCGCCAAAGTGCCAACCAGCGTTGTTGCGATGTTGATCGGTTATGCCTTCATTGCAGCCTTTGTTCTGGGCTATTCGCAACCCATCCTAAGCCTTGTGCACCGGATAGGTAACGGCTTGCTATTTCTGCTCCTAACCCTCTCGCTTGTTACCATCTTTGATCTCGACCGCCCGGCAACTGGCACGATCAAAGTCAGCCAACAGCCATTGGTCGACCTCATTCGCGGGTTTAAGAATTAGCGTGAGCCCTTCGCGCCAGACGCAACGCCTGAGCACTAAGGCCCTCTAAAACTCGCGTGGCACGGGAATCGCTTCTCCAGATAGGCTTGTCCCAAACAGACACAAATGCACTTGGCATTGTCTGGGACCCAATTTGGAGTGAAGAGAATGCGCAAACCAGTCATCGTTGCTACAGCTATCGTCGCTGCTGCTTTGGCAGCAGGTTTTGCCTTCGCAGGCGTCCAAACCACCGGGGGCCAAGCCAGCACTCCAGAGCGGGACGCAACCTATCGCAGCTGCTTGCAAGCAGCGGACGCTAAGTTCGACGGCCTCAATCTCGACCTTTTGGTTGGCGAAGCAGCTGACAAGGTCGCCTTACGCAATCGCGCTATGCGTGCGCATTGCGACGCCTACCGCGCAGACCTCACCACCCGCTGGAACGGCTTTGCAGACTCCTGCCAAGATACTGCCGCTTACTCTGGCCTTGAAGGCAAGAGTTTGAGTGTCACCAGCGTTTCCAAAATGCGCCAAATCTGCACCGCCATGACGGCTACACAATCGGTAGCGAAATAGGGCTTGCGCCTGATCACTCCCTTCTTGCGCCTTCAAACATGAATACAGCTTTTGCCTTGGCACCGCCTGCGGCAAAGATGTTCAAAGTCGGATTGAAAAGGTCGGGGACCGGCTTTCGCCGTCGTGGTTGACGGCACCTTTGTTGTCACCCCACCAGTACCGACAGCGCACAAATGATTTTGATACGGCCCAAAATGGGTTTGACTTTGCCTTGAGCCGTCTTCCCATTAGACATCTCCGCATTCGGATTAGGAGCGGAACAAGTTTTGGGCCCGCATCTGAGAGCAGTAAGAGGTGCGCCAAAGTGGATCTGTTGAGCTCGCCTAAATGACTGATGTTGGCCGAAAGGGGATGGTCTGGCTTGGGGGAGGTTGGGTCCGTAAGTTGCCATTTCCAGGCACTGAACGCTAAGCGCCACTTCCGATCCTTCATGTCAATCACCATCGTAAGGTCAAGACTCGAAACGCCATCAAATGATTGGCGATCAGAAACCACCACAGCGGAAAGTCCGTACGAGTCAGTCGGATGTCGCCAATTGAATCATCACGGTCAAACAAGCGGTGGCCGATCAAGCCCGGCGTAACATGAGCTATCGGAAAGCCGATGATCGTCCATAATGGCCACACCGTGAGGCTCGCTCCGATTACACCCAGGCCCGCAAAAACGCCAATGATATGAAGTGCAAGGTTGATGGGGTGCTGATGATCTGCACGATACGCTGTCGCATAAAACTCGTTAAATGACATTCGCTCCTTACTCGCGTCTGGCATTGCTATACTCCTTCCAAATGAACTTGGTGTACGATATGAGTGATCGCTCATATTTCCTACTCGCATTCACCAGTTCTTCGCATGGAACCCACCAATGTCTCTTGATCCCCGAAAAACGCCGAAACAAGGGCGCGCCCGCGCGACCTACGACGCGATACTTGAGGCTGCTGCTCACATTATTGCGGGTCAAGGCCTTGCAGCTTTTAACACCAATGCGGTCGCCGAACGTGCCGGCGTCAGCATCGGCAGCCTGTATCAGTATTTTCCGAACAAGGACGCTCTTATGGCAGCGCTCATCCAGCGACAGCAGGAAGCGCAATTGGCCACGCTTCAAGCTGCGGCAGAAATGGTTGGGTCTGAGAGGACGCTGGAGAAGGTCGTGCGAAGCTTGGTGCGCGCTGCGATGCAGCATCATCGTGATGACGATCTGCTTGCGTCAGCGGTTGATCATGAAGAAGCGCGGCTGCCCTTGGACGACTTGCTCTCTTCATATCTCGAAAAAGCGGGGGCGGTCGTTGAGGTGATGCTGGAACGATTTCAGCACGAAATACCTTCCATCATGCCCAAGGTCGCTGCGCGCACGCTTCCGGCGCTAGTCCGCTCCGTAACCGATGCATGGGCGAATCTTAGCCCACCGCAGCTGGAAAAGGCCGAAGACGAGGCGGTGCGAGCCGTACTGGGATATCTGAGAATTGGTGGCGAATAGGCTTGAGCCGACGGATAAACGAACTGGCTCCAATAGACTTAAGCAAAGGGCAGTTTGGCAGTATTGAATTGCAGACTCGACATTGCGGAATCCTAGCCCATGCCGCCATTTGTATGACGTCAAGCTTTGCGACCTATGGCTGCTCTTCGGCAGAACGTGGCCGAAAGGAGATGGTCTGGTTTGAGGGGAGTGGGCGGGGAAAGCGGACACCAGCAGGCCACGTTCGCTGGAAACGAATACCGACCCGATTGCGGACAATCCGCGCTTATGCAAATCTTTTGGGATGTGTCACTTCATTACCTTGGTTGTGCCTACCCACGACGCCGTCGCAGTTCAGACGGTGATGGAACGGCATGGTCGGGCTGCAAGGCCGACCGACAATCCTTCGATCCGCAAGGTACTGCGAGACGAAGAGCATCAATATTTGAGCACGCGCGGTCACTGCGACTGCGGCACTGTTCTTGCGCGTTACCAAGAAACACCAGAGTCGCTTGAGGATAAGCTTGCCAAGGAAGCGGCTCGTATGAAGCGCAAAGGCTGGTCCAACACCAAAATCGCAAGGGCTTTGGAAGATCAGCGCAAGGCCGATGCAAAGCCTATTAGAGGCGGATTAGATAGCCTCGAACTGTGGAGCACGATACTGCTTGATCTGCGTAACGAGTTGAAGCTTCCTTATGCAGGGCTATTCATAAGGTTCTATTCCGGAGCGATTGACACCGAGACCTTCACTGCATCCCGTCGAGAAGTCTTGACGGGCTTGTCATGGCAGGAAGCGCTCGCGGCCCTGAAGGAAGATGAAGTAACAATCTTTCGTTAGCAATGCCCCTCGCGCCATAGCAACTGACTTGAGCAAGGTCACACAGGTGTCAGTTTTGGGGCGATTTGATTATTCCAAGGCTGTCCTCATAAACGTCCGCTTTCAAGCAAATGCCAACCTTGGCGCAAAGCAGACCGGCGGCTTACCTGTACAGTTGGTCTCAGAACCCCAGCGAAGTTTCAGCTGATCACGTTCTTTCTGAGCGTTTGGATTTGATGCATGGAGCACAGTCAATAGAAGAGGTCGGCAGCGCGGGATACGGAAACGAACAATGTTTTGGCCTGCTGCGTGTAACAGCGCTTGCAACTGGGCGGAATTCGCCCATAACTCTACTCTTTGTACTTTAGCAAATATGCTGAGGATCGGCACAGCGGGTGACAAAAAATCGTCTGGCGACTGACAAAGCGGGAAGTAAGAATGGTCGATATCATCAAACGTACGACCCTTATGGTGCGCGACGCAGAACGGGCCGCTCATTGGTATGAAGCTGTTTTTGGGATGAGCCGATGGATGGATGTGCCTTTCACTTTGTCAGGCACTCAGCTGGCGGCTGGCAAAAAAGGTGATCAGACCCGATTGGTGATCCTAAAATGCGACCATGATATGATCGGGATGATTGGCCTTCTTGAATGGCTCGACCCAAAGCAGGATGCGCCCCTCGAATTGCCAACAAAAATTGGCTTCGGCGCACCAATTTTTGTTGTCGCGGCCAAGGATTGCAGGGCATCTGTCGAGCGCGCGCGCGCCTTAGGATCGTTCATTTATTGCGAGCCCTGTGATTCAACGGTCACGGGTGCGGATGGAAACGAAAAGCAACTAATCGCGGCCAGTTTCTTTGATCTAGACGGTTACTTTTTCGAAGTGAATGAGCACATTAAATGAGAGAACTCGCCGCCTTTGACGCTTTAGCGGATGGCAAGTCCATCCATGACGACGCTAATTTCAGCTGGCGCGTGGCGCGCCATCCGGTTGGCAATGTCACACCAGATGACTTTATCTGGGCACAAAGTGCGATCCCCGAGCCAGAGCCGGGGCAGGTCTTGCTGAAGACACACTACCTTGGCCTTGCGCCTGTCATGCGCATGTACATGATGGGCGGCAGCCCGTCGGGCGAAGTGCCGCTCGGGATCGGCGATGTCATCCATGGCCGTGGGGTCGCCCAGATTATCAAGTCGCGCAATCCCAATTGGCGCGAAGGTGACCTCGTACAGGGCCAAATGGGTTGGCAGACTTACAAAGTCT
>VKHH01006815.1:0-15184 GCA_015144975.1 Epipyxis sp. PR26KG | reverse complement strand
ATTATTATTATTATTGTTATTATTATTATTATTATTATTATTATTATTATTATTATTATTATTGTTATTATTATTATAAAGTATAGATTGTTTATAATTTAATAAAGCATCTTTCTCTTGTTGAATTGTATGATGTAATGCTTCAATTTCACGAATTTCATTTTGCAAATAAATTATTTCTTTTTCAATTGCTAATAATCCTTCCCGTAACAAACAAGATTGTCTTCGAGGTGGTAATAAAATATTTTTTTTGTTATAAAAATAATCGAAATAGACAGTAGGTGTTAACCATATATATCGAATCATCCAAATTTGATTACGAAAATATTCTTGAAAATTATCATAAAATGATGTTAAAGCACTATAACGATTATAATCAATATATGATAATATATTTGCTAATCGACTATCATCTTCATCACTTGATTTTATGAATAAACAATAGGCACGTAATGTTAGTGGCAATTGATTATTATCTGAACATTCTATAATTTTATCCCAAACAAAAGTTTGAAATAATGAAAAATAATGTAATAACCAATGTGTTGATAATATTATTGGTGATGAAATAATTCCAATTATTTCTAATATTATTTGTAATGCTAATAAATGTCCTCTACTACCATCTTCTAAAAACGGACTGAAAAGTGCCCTTTTCCGTAGTTCAATTTTCGTTAATTCTTTTGGTTTTTGATAAGCAGCACTACTTAAATATGTTACTAATTCTCCAACGCGAGTATGAATACGACTATTATCATCAGGCAGAACATCTTTAGATGGACATATTGTTGCTTTAACTCGATCCAAACTAGACAAACTTTGTAAATATCTTATTTCTTCAGGTGTATGTTGCCATTTGAATTTATCTTTTGGATTAAGTTCTATTGGACGTCTTCCTTCATATACTAATTCATCTGTAATAATATATTCTGATGCATAAATATCACATGCTTCATCATACCCTCCAGCACACTTAGTATGTCTTTCTCTGATTAATTTCCATCTGAGATTTCTCTCAGCACTATATTGTTGAGTAATTAAATATCTCATAGTAAACATATAGTTTGATAATTCAAATACTTCTTGCTTCAATACATCATATTCACGATATTCACGTCTTTTCCGTTGAGTCATTTTATCTAATTTTTCTTTTCGATTTCTCATTCCAGATTGAAGTATTCGATGATTTATCAATGCTGTTCGACGAATTGTTTGGTAATCATCATCACAAGTATTTTTACATCCAACGAATGATGGATTTAAATATGTTATTTCGTCACTACCATCGCAGCAATCACATACTCCTATCAAATTGAAATAGCGAAAAAATAAAATATTAAATTAAGATATGTAACGCAAAGATAATTAATATTAATTTTATTGGCATACTAATATTCAAGCGAAATTAGTATGGTGAATATATAGTATATTTAGTATACAGCACATGAAATAATGAAAATTTTATATTAATTTTAGAAAAAGTACCATCTGAAACTCTTGAAGCTGGAATAGTTTGTTCAATAAGCCCTCCTAAATTACAAGTGAATGATGTTCCAGAAATATATGAGCAAGCAGATGTTCGTGGTTCGTCTTCACCATTGGATTTATCACAAAAATCATCATTCTGTAGTATAATTCAAGTTTCAAATAATAAATATCGCCCATGAAAGAATATTTTAGAATAAAAATGATCGGAGATATCTACATATCTACTGTACCTGTATATCCACTGAAGTTTGTGACAGAAATATATAGCAAGATAATAATAAATACATAGGACAAACGACGTTGACTTTCATTTCAAATTATAAATACTTAAACTCCTAAACTAAAATCAGTGGTATTCATAAGTCAAAATCGATGCATACATTTGACAGATTACAGACAGAAGTTCGCAAAAATCAAATAAATTCGAACCAATAAATGAAATAATCTATTTGGATTTTCGCAAAACAAGTTAAAAGTTTGTGGTGGTACAGTATAATACACTACTACTCCAGGTATTTTATTTTATACTATATATTATATATGTCCCAAAACCGGTACATATATATGATAAATAATAAATAATTCATTTGAACGTTTCATTAATTGATTAATATCATCCGTTATGTTTTTGAAGATTCTGTTGGAGATCGTTTTCAAAAATAATCAATTAAATTGCTATTAATTACTGTACGTATTGTAGATTAGGTGAAATCTAGTGCTGCTTAATATACTTACGGTTTGTGGATGTAGATTCTTCCATCTGAAATGACACATTTGTTGATATTGTTGTTTCTAAGTGTATTTCAATCCATAAAATGCTTTACTTTTGGTGGTCCCGTTGATGTAATTCATGCAATATATGGAGTTGATATTCCTACGAATATCCTTGATAATCCATTATCTTTCTTTAATTTGCATCTACATCAATTGAGTCAAGCTTCCAACTCATTAAATATTTTATTTTTTCATGATTTAACGCCAATCAGTTTACTGCTTTCATCAAATTCACCAAATGAATTAGATATATCAGGATTAGATACTTCTAGTATTTTGGAGGCGTTAGAAAAACTTATTGCTTCTGGTGCTGATGAATTTTCAACTAAAATCTCTGCTAGTAAATCAGCATTGGAAGATGAACAGTTGAAACAATCTTTCCAAGAATTTACTGCTGCTTCTGAAAAATTGGTATCAGATGTATGGAATATTGGAGTATTGAAGAAATTAGATGCAGCTGTTAATACATTGGACAACTCGCCCTTGTTTGAAACAAGCAAATCTACGATAGAAAACCTCAAATCAACCCTTATCCCTTCATTGGTAAAATCTACTGAAGTTGATATTAAACAAGGAATCAACACGCTATCTCAATCAGTCTCTCAAAAAGCTCTTGATGATTTTTATCGGGTTCTTAATTCTGATCCATCTTATCGACTATCAACAAGTGAATTCACAAATCAATATGTTAATGAAGTTGTAATTCCAAAAACAAATGAAGTAGTAGATTTTCTTGCAAAGTCTCCATTAGCATCAGAAACCAACAAAATTGGTTCTTCATCTACATCAAAAGTATTTAATGATGTTGTGTCTACTATTGTGGATAAATCTACTCCTGCAATGGATGTTGCTGTTAACATAGGGACAAGAGTAGTGAAAGGATTTGTCATTAATCCAGTTTCAAGTATTGCAGGAGGATTAGAGAAGACTATTCAAGACAGTTTGGCTTCTATTTCTGTGCCAAGTCCTGATACTAACGATTTTTCATTGACTTCGATCCAGTCAACCATTAATCCTTCGACTATTGTTTTGCCACCGGTTGATATTGAGAAACAAGCTTCTCAAGCATTGGAAACTGTTACTTCTACTGTTACAACTAAGGCTTTTCCAGCAGTTGGAAGAGCATTCACTGTATTTGGCCAAGAACTATCAAAGTCAGGTGATGTATTATCTGGAAATATTGCAAAGTTTGGTGAGAATTTAGGGAATGTTGCTGAAGCGACGGTATCAAAAACTGGTGAAACAATTACTGTTGCAGAAAAACTGATTTCTTCGATTCCTAGCAGTACCTCAGGAGTTCTAGAAGATGTTGAGAATATATTACCTCAAATACCTGATAAAACAGTCGAAAGTTTGAATTATCTTCAAATAAGAGCTGGTAGTACAGCAGAAACAATTGCAAATTCTGCGAAAAATAAAGTTGAATACGCATCCCAATGGAAGTTTTTTAGTGATGATGAGCATTGGAAAAATGGTTATTGGGAACAACAAATTTTAAAAACACAACATGCATTGGAAGGATTGAAAAATAAAGACCCAAATGATGTTGTTAATGAACTGCTAAGTAATGCTGGAAGTGCTCTAAACAAAGCAAGCGAAAGATTTGAAAAAATAAACGAAGAAAATTTGAAAGCGAAAGGATTATATGACCCTACAATAATCTCTAAACTTGCATCCCTTCCAAGTGGAGCAACTAGTGCAACATCAGCTATTGCAAATACTATTGAGGGGGTTGTTCGTATTGTAGATAGTCAAGTAAAAGACATTACAGCTGATGAAGCACTGCACGATTCTGTATTATCTGTGGCACAAGAGCTTCGTTCAATTTTGAAAGAGTCAAATAATTACGTGAAAGATTTTATTGATACTAATCAAGATCTTAGTTATTAATTTGAGATTTATTATTGTAAGAACTAACAAATAGAAATTTTTTATTTGATTTATAATGTATTATTTGTTTATTTCTAAAAAATTATGATTGATATGATAACTAAATAACATTAATTCTTGTCAAATTTAGTGTATTTGTTTGTGTTATGTAAAATAATTACATACGAATCGTATCTTTTGTATTAATAATGAACGAATGATTAATAATAACACTAACACAGCCATTTTATCTATTGATTGATGAATCTTAGATAGGTTTTATGAGTGAGATCAAAGAGTTCTGTTAGTTTTTCCGCTTTAAATGCCTTCGATATAAGGGATTAATATATAACACTTGAAAACAATTACACTACGGGTATTTTTTAACAACTTTTGAAAAAAAGATGAAGTTGGATATACTCTAAAACCTTTTAAATTAAATTAATCTTGATATTAAAAATGAAAGATTTGAATTATTTGTTTGAAAACCAGATTTTTCTATATGATCTCCCTCCGTCCAGTAGAAAAAAGTTTCTCGTCAGCGATAACTTTGTTCCTTCATATCAAATGAACAACATCAGGTTTACACAATTCCATTTTTATTTTTGTAGTGTATAGCGATATTGGGGCCAACTCAGGCAAGTTCGGAAATAACCGTGTAAAAATAAGAAGCTGTAAAGTGATCAAAAAATAGTTTGTTTGTGGTGAAGAAGTGAAAAGCCCACCAAACTTTTTCACTGTTGCATATTCGTAAATTATAATCCAATCATTGAATAATTGCACAAGTATGGCCAAAGGAAAGAAAGTTTTGAAACTTAGAGCGCAAGCAAAGGTATTTTTTAAATGGAACTTAAGCATTGTTCTATGTTATGAAATAATTGTTTTGTTTTGTTGGATTGATAATATGATAATATTACTTAGCATTGATTTTATACACTCATTCGGTTGTTATTTGCTTAGAAATTCACTTTCAAATATGCAACAACAATTGCTGATGAAGGAGTGAAAGGGAGATACTATCCAGCTGATGATGTCATTACCAAAAAAGGTCCATCTCCAGTCCGTAACCCACCTAAAGTTCGCTCATCTATTACCCCTGGAACAGTTGTTATTCTTCTTGCTGGCAGATTCAGAGGAAAAAGGGTTGTTGTATTGAAAAAGTTGTCTTCTGGATTGCTTTTAGTCTCAGGTAAAATTAAAATTAACTATGTGGGTCATTGTGACATAAATATGAATTCTATGATATCATTTCTCCCTATGATTAAGTTTATTTGGTGAGGCACTTGTGTGGACATCGGAATCATTTCAAAAATTGTGTAAATGCATTAGAAGAGATAAATCTCCTATATTTAACCTTACTGTTTATATAGTTGGTTTTTGCATGATTAATGATTTGATTTCGTTGTAAGTGATGAGGATTAGATATTATTTTGATGTTTCTTTCGAGTGACTGAAAAATTATTGACGGTGATCATTGCTTGCCTATGAGACCTGGATTATGAGATATGAGGGCGAAAAGTTCTTACAAGTTCATAATGTATTATTTATTGTATTCGTGATTTTTTGTAATTGGTTATCAATGTGTTATGAATAGGACCTTACGCTGTTAATGGTGTTCCTCTTCGCCGCGTTAACCAAAGATATGTTATTGCTACTAGCACAAAAGTTGGCTTAAATGGCGTTGACGTTTCCAAAATAGATGATGCATTTTTTGCTCGTGAAAAAAGTGAGAAGAAGGAAGGCGAAGAAGCTTTATTCGATACAGCCACCCCTAAACCTGTTGTTATTTCACCTGAAAGAAAAGCTGCCCAAACTGCAATTGATGCTGCATTGACAACAAACATTGCAAAAGTAGACTTATTGGCTGGTTATTTAAAAGCATTGTTTACATTAAGTAAAGCTGATAAGCCTCATTTGTTGAAATTCTAAAGTGATGTTATGATGCACTGTAAGTTTAATAAAATGATTGGAAGTATAATTTGATTATTTATTGAATTTAAGGGTGAGGTTTTTCAGATGCATCTATAACTGAAACTTCCTTTTTAAAATACAGTTATCTAACGTATGAAGATAAAAATATTAATGATGATTCACAATGATAAGGTATCGCTTGAATTGAGATTAACTTATTACAAGTCGCAATATTAAAAAATCGGAAATCTTAAAAAACTCGATCATTTATATTTGCGGAAGCCCTGCTAATAATTGGCCCCCAACCTTGTATATAAAATTTCTCCTAAATCAATACAACTGCTACATTCAAACATTCAGCAAATAATTATATTCAATTGATTGTTTTATTTATTGACCAATTAAATTAACCTGCATTTTAGAATTTATGATTTTACTGCAAATCATTGAATAGTGGAAATAAAATTGTAATAATAGAATATAAAATAAATGATGTTTTTATCAAATTTCGTGTTTTTGGGTTTGCTGATTATTCAAGTAGCATCAACTGATGATTTTAGTTCTGACATAGTCAATCCCATGGAAAATGCTGATATTTTGTATGGATTTGATGAATATCGTGACCGATGCACAGCAATTGCAGTTGGACCAAAGGCTATGATTGATGGTTCAACGTTAGTTGGATAGTTGAATAGTTGAAGCATAAATTTTCGTCATGTAATTTTGTGCTATTTTATTGTTTCTATAATTTTTTCTAGAGTTACCACACATAATAATGATTGCCAAGAGTGTGATATTCGTATCACTCATGTTCCTGCAGCAGATTGGTCCATTGGAAGCAAAAGACCTGTTTATGATATTCGAAATGCTTATCCACGTTATGTCGATTCACCAGATAACAATATTCATGGACCAGACTACTTGGAAGAATACGTGGATAAATCAATATATAATTGGACCACCTCAACCCCAATTGGTTTTATTGATCAAGTACCACACACATATGCATATACTTTAGGTACTTATGCTATTCAAAATGAGAAACAAGTAACTATTGGTGAGAGTACATGTAGTTCTATATTTTTTTCTGTCCCAGTTAGTGGTGGAGGGAAATCGTTGATGCATATGGAAACACTAACTGAAATTGCCTTAGAAAGGTGTGACACTGCTCGATGTGCGATCCAGCTTATGGGTGATCTTGGAGTCCAATTTGGATTTTATGGTGGTGACTGGGATCAAAATTTAGAAAGTGCACAAGATGAAGCTGGTGAAGCGCTTACTATTAGTGATACTAATGAAGCATGGTAATTATTTTATAGAATATAATATAATGTTATTTAATTCATAATTTAAAATAGGATGTTTCATATCATGCCTGATGACTCAGGCACATCAGCAATATGGGTTGCACAGCGTGTTCCAGATGATCATATCACTGCAGTTGCTAATCAGTTTGTGATAACAACGATCAATCTAGAGGATAAGGTAAATTTCATGGCTTCCAGTAATATTCATGAAGTTGCAATTCGCAATAATCTGTGGACTCCAGAGTCTTCCAAACCATTCAATTTCGCTTTAATATATGGCGTTGATCGTCATAGTAGTGGATTTGCATGTACAAGACGTGTGTGGAGAGTCCTAACCCTAGCTGCACCAAGTCTTTTACCGACATTTTCCGGCTATACTGATGGCATGGGTACATTCGGATTCGGAGCTGATGGAAAAGAACCATATCCATTTAGTGTTAAAGTAGATAAACCGTTAACTGTTCAAGATATTATGAATATGAACAGAGATCAATTTGAAGGAAGTGCTTTTGATATGTCAATTGGATTAGAAGCTGGCATGTTTGGAGACACAATGCGCTTCCCTCCTTCATCAAAATATAGAGATAATGTTAATGGCATATCATCTGCTGAATATAATGCTGGCTTAGGTTTTGAAAGACCTATTTCTTTATGGAGAACTGCTTATTCAACTGTTGCACAAGCTAGAGGAAACTTTCCGGATGCGATAGGTGCTGTTACTTGGGTTGCACAGAATGCTCCTCATTTCAGTTCGTTTGTACCAGTTTATGCATCAAGTACAAAAACACCATCATCACTTAATACAGGAACTCAATGTAAGTCTAAAACACTTTGAATTGATATTTTATATTAATGGATGGAAATGGATGGATTATTGTTATATTATTTTAGATAAGTTAGATAAGCAATCAAACTGGTGGATTCATTGTTTGACTGGTAATTATCTAAGCAGATGGTACAAGTACTCTATTGTTGATATTGTAGCATTCCAGAAGAAAATCGAAGCATCTGTTTTTGCAGAACAAACACAAATCGAAAGTACAGCAGCTAGTATGATTGCAAAATCAAAGGATAACTTGAAAGTTGTTACTGACATGCTTGGAAACTTCCATGAGTCAATTGCAACATCAGTCCATGATCAATGGTGGGAATACTTCTTCAAAATGGCTGGAGTTTATCGGGACATGTACAAAGTAGTTGATCAGCACGCAGAAAATTTTGCATATTCTTATCGATATTTGACCGTTGGAAGGTATACTTCATTATAATTAAATAATAATTAACTCATGTAAAGTATAATTATTGAATAATATTATTATTATTATGTAGAAATTGGTTCGAGTCGATTGGTTACTGGGGACCTCCTGGCACACCACCTGCTGATGAAGCATATCCTATTCCAAGTAGACCAATCAACATTCCTTCCGAGGATTCGATGGAAATTTACAAAGCTAAATATCCAAATGGATTTACAGCACATTATCCTCGTGTTGCTAACACTGTTGCATCTGTACCTTCACTCAGTCCAACACCAATTCCAAGTATCCTTGCTGTAAATGACAAAAGAAATAATGATCATCCATCCGGAAGCATTTATTTGATAGTGATAGCTTCTATAGTGTTTGGGTTTGTGATTGGTATTATGGTGACTCTTTTCTTAAAGAGAAATCGCCATCCTTACTTACCAATCAATTCTTAATTCGTTTGAATTAGAATTGAAAAATTGAAACGATCATTTATTGGTGATTACTATTGTGTCGAAAAATTGTTCATTTATATATTATAGTGTTTAGAATATTAAGAAAATTGTTTGATATATAATATTTGTATCATTGAAATATTCAATTAAATAGATTTTCATTTAATCACAATAAATTTATAGTTGATTATGCACTTTCAGGTGGGATGAGAACAGTATCTATCACATGAATTAATCCATTCAGACACTTGATATCGACTGCAGTTACTTTGGCATTTTCTATTGTAACTTCCTTGTCTTGTTTACCAACTTTAATATTCAATTTTGTACCTAATAAAGTATCTACAGTTTGGCCATTAAGAGTTCCAATCTTTTTGGAATTACTACTACCATCAAGCACGTGATGTTTTAATACATTTTGGAGTTTAGGAATATCAGCCAACAATCCTAATGATAACAATAATTACGTCAAATAATATTAAAGTATCAATATACTGTAGAAAATAAAAATTAAATTTAACCTTCAACAGTCCCTGGTGGAAGTTTAGCAAATGCTTCATCACTTGGAGCTAATACAGTAATGAGTCCTCCTTTCAACGTATCTACCAAACCAGCTGCTTGCACTGCTGCAACTAAAGTCTTACAACACAAAATATATCATAAAGCGAGTTCAAGCAATTCATGTGCGAAGACACTTTACCGTGAATGTTCCAGCAGCAATGGCTGTTTCAACAATATTGGGACGAACTACTGGTGCTTTGTATCCAAATTCTGGTTTGACGGTAATTTTTAATGATCTAGCTTTTTTGTTTACTTGCTTTAACAATTGCTCATATATAGCTGGAGATGCTTGAGATTTCAAGTATTCATCGAATTCTGGAGTATAGATGTTTGAAAAATTCTCATTTGTCAAACTTCGAAGATTTCTCTTCAGCTTACGTGGAATATTTCCAACACTTGGAGTCTTCACCTTCATTGTCATTCCAAATCGAAGGCAATCAATACCAACCATATACTGGCACACAAATAACGATAATAAAAACCCAGCTAACATATTCCAAGTAGTACAACAACTTAATTACTTGCAACTTACTTCAATGTACAAATAAAAGAATTCCAAAACAGGAACGTCCAATAAAAATCAAAGTACGTTATTTGTTTATAGTTTTATCAACCCCATATGTCAATAGAGTTATTATTGAGTTCATCGATATTCTAACAACAAATTTATTTTTAAACTGATATATCTTTTGCATATTATATTGGTACTATTTTAAGAAAAGCCCCTCTACCGGTATATAAATTTTTTGACGTTCAACAATTAATAACCACTGTTTAAGTTTGAGGAGTTATCAAATATGAAGATTTTATTATTGTAATTTCAAAAAGTTAAAACGCTGTTACTGCTGTTATTCGTTATTGAATCAGAATTAATAAAACGAAAGAAAAGTAACAGAGTGATTGCTTTTTGCTTTGCTGTTATTCGTTATTGAATCAGAATCAATAAAACGAAAGATAAGTAACAGAGTGATTGCTTTTTGCTTTGCTGACTTAAATAAATTAATATTTTGATATGATTCGTGTAGCTTTCTTGGTAATATTTTTGCAATCTACTATATTTTCCTGGACTCTGAAACGTTCCTATGATTCTCCAACAGCGAGTACTTTGACATTGACAAAGTTTACTGAAAAATATAATTCTGACTTTGATTTTAGTGACGCATTATGCAATGATGGTTCGATTGGAGGTTATTATTTCAAAACTGCAAAAAATCCATCCCAAATAGATATATTCTTTGTTTACTTACCTGGTGGTGGGCAATGCTATGATGAGCAGTCATGTACTGATCGATGGGAGCAATCAGGTATTGGTTATTATATTGTTATTATAACATAACAACAGCATTATATTATAGTATATTGTATATTTTAAAATAGATTCTATAATTAATCATATGATTTAAATAGGTTCAACTCACATGTCAAGCAAAGGATTCACAGATACTATTCAAAAAACAGGAATATTAGATGAGGATCCTCGTAAGAGTCCTTTATGGGGTGTCAATAAAGCTATTTTAGGCTATTGCTCCAGTGATGGCTATATGGGAGATGTTGCAGCATCCGAGGCGACTTGGGGATGGCATTTTCGTGGTCAGAAGCTTGTTTTAGCTATGATTCATGAATTAATCACAAAAAAAGGTTTAAGTAGCACATCTACCATTATATTGGCCGGCGGATCAGCAGGTAATATACATTCTTAATTTTGTTTTCCCTTACTTATTCCCCTCAATTTTTAAATTCATTATGCTTTTTCATAGGTGCACGCGGTATGATGACTATGATTGATCTATTGGTCAAAGAGTACTTACCAAGCGGTGCAAGAGTAGTTGGATTCCTTGACTCTCCATATTATATTGATATAAATCCATATCCAGCTGGTACGTACAACAATTATTCAAACATGAAGTATAATAAAAAATAATAAAAATTAAAAGAATTTCTTGTGTTACAATTCAATTCCTTGCTCCTGAATTACATTCCCGTCACATGCTAATATAGCTTGCGACAATTTTTATATTACTTAATAATAATGATATTTTTAATACCGGATTTAGGAATTAAAGGGTTTCAGTATCAAGAGCAGCAGAAATATTTATATTATAACACATCTCGAGTATTGTCATCATCGTGTTTAACAGACTATCAACCAACTGGTGAAGAATGGAAGTGTCAATTTGGTCAATATCGAATGAATTATGTGAATACACCTTACTTTTTCATTGCCTCACAGTATGATCAATATCAATTAGAATTAGATACTCAAACATCACCTCCATATTCTTCAGAAATCACATCTTATACACATGAATTCCGTTCATTAACATATCAATCATTTCAAAATTTGATTTTATTAAATAATAATAAATATAAAATTACATTAAATAAAAATATTCATCATCTTCGACAGTTACCATCTTCTTTATCAATAAATGGTTATTATTCATGGAGTTGTTATGATCATGACGTGAGTGATACTCCTGCTTTCTATACTCTTACCGTCAATGGGGTAACTCAACGTGATGCCTTAGCAGAATATCTCTCAATTAATCCATTTTTCAAAGTCGATAATAATAATAATAATAATAATAATAATAAAGAAAATCAAGTTGTATTTTATGAATCGTTTGTATGGGTGGAGAATAATTGTTCAGATATGAATTGTGGAAATGGCTGTAATTTGTCTAACAAATACTAGTTCAGAAAGTCACTTCTTAAAATCCCGATTAAAATAATATATTTTTAATTCTTCAACGAATCCTTTCCTTAATGTACAAATCATTTCAGTTACTTCAGTTACAGTAGATGTAAAAATTAATGCATCGTTAATACAAATTATTATAGACGGGATATTTCATATGTATTCAAGTATTTTAAATGGATCCCTTATATCACAATGCAAAAATTACTGTAATTAATATATGATTGCTGAGGAACGCACGGAACACACTCATATTTATTTTATAATAAAACTAATGATTTATTTCATTATCTTCAAAGATATAATAGAAGTAAGATAGAAATAATACTATTTAAATAATAATTTAAATTTAATAAACGAATAGACGAATTCTAAAATTAGGATAAGAAAGCTTTGAATTCGACTGATCTTAAAATTCAAATTATATTAATAATTCGCACCACTAAATCTTTGCATATGATGTGGTACATATTTTTGAATCACACCAAGTTTTTTTTGGCTATGTTATTATTTCTTATTATGGAGATATTCTTTGATAATTTCATTGGCAACCGTTCACCAATATACAAGTCAGTTATGATTCATGATTCAAACTTATTTTAATAACCAAGAGTTCTTGAATCATCTTGTCAATACCTTTATAACTGACTTGTATATTGGTGAAAAGTTGCCAACAACGAAATAATCAAAGAATAAAATCTGAAACGGCATGTAGTAATTCCGAAACAATTATTGTGGCCACCGGACTATATGGAGATGAACCAATTGCTAAATTTAAAGAAAAACCAACTTATTGAAGTGGTTCTATTTGCATATGGAATTATCAATTGTGCTACCATTAAAGTATCATTAATGTCTAATGAATTTACTGTATAAACACCACTTTGAAATGTTGGATGTAAATAATATAAAATTGTGTCCAACAATTGCCAATGCTGACACTTTGAAGTTATATGACGACTGACCATAATTTAAATTCTGTACTGTGTAAGTCAAATCTGGTGTTTGAGCAATTAAAACATTGTTTTGATAAATATTATAATTTAATATTGGATAAAAACATGAAGATTCTGCGTATGATAAAAATTACTGTATTTTGTATATCATTTCCTCCTGAACTTGATATTGTTATAGATAAATTTGGATGCGTTGGCAAATCTGATGGCATGCATTCAATTTTTGCAGATTCCATAATTTCTGTTCCTGAAGAACAAATGATAAATAAATAATACATGCATAAAAATAATTGGTTTGTCCATTTGTTAAATTTGAAATTGTTCTATTATTTTCTGACACTGATGAACTATGATTTTACTATTTTAGATCCTGTTCTATAATAAAAAATTAAATATTCAGATGGTGTTGGTCCACTATAAGAAACATCGAAAATAACAGATGCATTTTTTTGCGTGACAGTTAATGTAAGTTGAGTCATTTGTTTATATAATATATTATGGAAAGAATTTATTTTATTTAAAATATTTTTTAATATTATATATTAAGTATGTTAAACGTTAAAAAGTCATGAAAATAAAAAGCCAATTATTGCAATCAAAAACAAATCTAATAAAAAACTGGTGAAGTGTTTCTGTTACCAAAAGTTAATAGAGAACTAAATCATTCTTTTCAAATATTACCAGATCAAAATAAAGAACGAGATGTTCTATATGTGGCTGGTCAAGTATGCAGTGGAAAAGTTTTTTTCTGTAAATAATATTTAAAAAATATATAAAATTATTCCCAAAAAATCCAATCTTTTAATTCTCTCTTATTTAGATGAAGATGATACAATTGATGAAATAAAAGCAATTCAAAGAATAAATATTATGATAAACAAAATTAAATAAAGTATTAAATCCAAAAAAAAAATTAAAAATATTTTTATTATACTTGATGACATGGATTGTGTTGAATAGAAAAAAAATAAAGCTTTAGAATTTTTAAAAATATTATTATACATTAGAAGACGATTTCATGCAACAGTTATTTGGACATGTCATGAGATTGTAGCAGGATATGAAACAAAAAGCATATTAGGCGAATGCGATTCGATCATATATTTTTATGTAGGGCCGAAATAGAAAAAATAAATAAAATTAGAAAGTAGTCCAGTAATAATTCTTAAACTTTATTGGAAGGTTATAGTATCAGAAAAAAAGAAATATTTATTTTATAATTATTATTATTATTATATGCCAGCAAAAAACAATTTTTTTAATTCAAGCTGCTTAATTTCAAAAAAATTATTATTATTATTATTATTATTATTATTGCAGAGGGTGATTACAGAACTCTCCGTAAATGAAGAAATAACTACCACTACGCCCTGAAACAATTAATTTAAATTACTTTCTCATTGCATAACATTGTACATGATCACTTGTTCAAATATTTTCCATTATTTTTTATTAATATTAACTTTGGTGAAGCTTATTAAATGATTTTTTTTAATAAAACACTTAACAAATGATTTATTTGATTTTTATATTTACAAAGAAGAGTATAGGACAAAGAATTATATTATTATTATTTCTGTTTTGTAATAATTAATTAAGAAGAGGAGGAGGTGAGGTTGGGGGAGGGGAGACGATGGAGAGGAATCATTTTGTTTCTTCTTAATATTATTATTTTCAAAATTATTATTATTATGTTTATGTCGATTAATGGATAATTTTAAGCCAAAGATATTCAATCGACTGCTATCAAATAATTGTGATTTTGTGACTTTTGGTAATTTGATACCTCTGGAATAAATGATGAATTAATTTTACTATCAAGCGATGGTTTTCAATTTTGTTCGATTATTATTATTATTGTTATTATTATTATTATTATTATTATTGTTATTATTATTATTATTATTATTATTATTATTAT
>VKHH01006814.1:0-15196 GCA_015144975.1 Epipyxis sp. PR26KG | reverse complement strand
GCCATAAAAAGGAGAAATATCATAATAATGATAATAAAAAAATAGTTTGATTATGAAATAATGATACAGAATATAATAATAATAATAATAATAACAATAATAATAACTATTATTATATCATTATTGTATTATATGAATGAAAATTATTTCTTCAAAGTCATAATGTAAGAAATAGCTTTAAAATAATAATAATAATAAGCTTTATGCAAAAACAAAATAAAAATGAAAAATATACCTCAAATAAACACTCTCCTGAAGAACACCCTACAATAATAATTAAAAAATGAAAAAATAATTATTTATTATTATTATTATTATTATAAAATATTTTTATATCATCACAAGCTAACCTTCCATTGTCCACTAAGTCTCTCCAGATGTTTGACAACTAATCCTGCACTTTCTAAATCATTACACACATTATTATCATCTAATTTCATAATATTTTTTGATAAATTATCTTTTGAATCTAATAATGAATCAGAATCATTACTATCATTAATACTATTATTATAAGTATTATTTGATGAGCCAAATCCAATTTTCCCTAATCTTCCTGCAAGCTTTAAGAGTCCTCCAGGTCTTAATTCGATTTTATTCTCATCATTTAACTCATTTCCTTCACAATTAAAGCGTATACGACGAACAAGATCATATAATATTCGTTTTTGTTCATCTAAATGACTTGTAATACATCTATCGCCAAGTATACTGAAATAACAATAATAATAATAATAATAATAATATTTAAAAGAGATAATTGCATGTTATATCTTCTTTTTCAAACTTATCCCATGGTCCTATGATATCAGCCATAAAAATGGAGAAATATAATAATATTAATAATAATTTAATCATAAAAATTGTCTCATAATTGTTTTTTATATTTTGAGTATATAATAATAACAATAAAAAATATCATGAGAATAAATGTGTTTAACTTTGTGTTGCTTATTCATGCATATTAGATGAGTCAATACTTCATTTTTTATAGTACAAAACAATCATAATTATTTGATTATTATATACCGTAGACGCGGAATAAAGTCTGAGAATCCTGTGATGTGAAGAAATACTTCATCCACTTTACCCAACCCCTAACAACAAAACAAAAAACAGTATCACATATCATATTATAAATAATTATCGATTACTTTATTATATATTATAATATTTATTCGAAAATGATTTGAAAAACTGATTTTGAAATATATAATTATTCTTGAAAATAGATTATTATTATCAAATTAAATATCTGATATGGGATATGACTGTTGATAGACTGAACACAGAATAAAACCTTAAGAAATATATTATTATTGATTTTCTATCATTTTATTTGATATTTCACTAGACTTAATTCATATGATTCAAATTATTTATATAAAATCAATAATTATGATACCAATGGAAGTACCTGTCTGTATCGATGAGTAATTAAAGTGCTATTATGAGCGATGTAAAGACAATCATTATAAAACCTAAAATATTTTTAATTACCAAAAATAAGAAATTAAATTTAAGAATGTTAATATTATTTATATTTCTTACATTGCTCCCATGCGAGGAACCGTATCAATGACATCAGAGAACTTGACAGGAACTACAGCCATGAAAATCTCAATACAATCGCGCGCAGACTAGTAAAATTAGAAAGAGTTAAGAATTCTTTAGTAAAAATTAATTAATTCTATTATAATTTATAATAATATTCAGAATATATAGATTTTATTTAATAACACAATAAAATGAATTCAAAAGCTTACTATTTATTTATTTTGAATACCTGAAATAATATCATCGCTAATGATGGTGATGCAGAGCAAGCTTGTTTCATAACCTTTTAATATAAATACATGTAAAGGAAGCAATTAGCAATAAAATAATAAAGATACAAGTCATATTATAATTGACACATACCTCATGAACTAGTTTCAATAATCTACATGAAGCTAATGACACCTGAAACGAATAATAAACAATAAAATATATATATATTACGTAAATTCTTGAGCACTACAAGAGAAAATGTTGTATTTTACATACCTGACACGATTCAAATTTAAGTTTCTGTAATGCGAATGTACCAGATTGGTCAAGCAATGCAGTCGGGTCTCCAATATCACCTACAATAAACATGAAAATTTTCAGCAAATAATAATAAAAACAAAAGAAGGATGAGTCCTAACGTGTGTACAGCATGTTTTAGCAGTAATAAATATAAAATTATAAATTGACTAAAGAGAGTTTTTACATTAGCTTAACTAACAATATTGCCAGAGAAGTTTAGTTTTGAATAACATTGAATCACGGCGAAAGCACAATAGGGTCATCTCCTCTTTACAGAAGTTATGGTTATTGTCATTCATTATTATCATTCATTCAAATTCACCTGCTGATGATAACTCATCTTCTAATGCATCACCAGCTGCAATCATAGAATTATGATAGTCTGATAAAACTAATTCTCTGGCACGCTCTAATATCTCTTTCCTTCTTAATTCAGCAAAGCGAGATTTCAGATTTTCTAAAAAATCACTCAATGGATTCATACTAGGCACTTGAGATTGGTTATTATCATCATCTGTTTGATCAAAAAATGATAATTTTTTCATAACATTTTCAAATTCTTTACATGGTGTTTCGACTGATCGTCGAAATACTACAAGATCATTTTCTGTCTTCGGTAAACTGCATGACAATGTCGATACGATAAGTGACATAAATGAGATGTTTTGAGCATTGAGTTTCTTTGCAATTACATCTGCGACCTAAAGTACATCATTAACAATAAAAATATTGATTTGAAATAAATATTAAATTTCACAAAAACACCAAAACATAATATTGAGTCTAGTGCAAATATATCGCAATTCTAAAAGTAATAATTCATGCTGAATGATATGTTAACATAAGAATTGGTAATCAAATAATAGAAAAAATATAATAAATTATTGTTGAAAAGTAAAAAAAACAGTAAGCTACATATACAATAGTAATAGATAAAAGTAGTGAGATAAGCAAATATTTTGGATCGCATTTTTTTGGAAAATACGACAGACGATATCCTCACTGTTCAAACATTGATCCAAAATGGTGGTGTTAATAATTTGAATTTTAATTCTGTTTATGAGAATCCGATTGTTTAATTCCAAAGCAGAATCATATTATTAATCATGATAAAAAGCATAAAGGAAGATTACATTTGTTGATATTGGTTGTTACCTTAGCATTACCACGAATGACATGAGAATGAATGAATGAAAATGTGACTCCAACATATTCTAATAACTGAGGCAATGGAGTTCTACAAGATCCCAATTCGTAAGATTTTATTTCAACTGCATATAAAAATGATAAATTATTCAATAACTAAAATAATTATAATTGTGATATGACGAAAGTTTACCTTTCTCCGACTCTTTGATGACATTACTAAAGCTTGATTTACTTTGATCACGTGATATTGTTTCAAATAATAAGTATGAAACATCATGTTCTTGATTTTCAATAATATTAGGAGGAAATGGTTTCTTTTCTTTCCATAACGGATGAAAAATACATCGCCATGTTTCTTTCAAAATCCATTCAATAATATCATCACATTTATTGAGTTTAGATAGACTATCCCATAACTCAAACAATTGAATTGGTTGATCGATTATTTTATCTTCAGATTTTAACATGCCAGTCAATTGTTTCGCAACAGCTATACGACCATATTCAAAAGTTATAGAATCATTCAACAGACGTCTAATTTTGGAAATTAATCTGGATTTCAGAAGTTTGTGCTCTTTATACAATGTAGTATACACTTTCCCAGAACAAAACTCATTGTTAATAAAATCAGAAGTGCTTTTATTTTTAGATTGTAAACTTTGTAGGCTTTTCTCTGTCAAACAAACCAATTCACATGCGCCTGAAACACTAAGAACATTTAAATACTGCTCACATTCAATTAATTGAGATGAGATTGTGCTTATATTTTCTAACAATAATGATAATTCATTGCATTCCTGCAAATCTTTTTTCAATTCGGATTTGTACGCTTCAGTTTCATGTGATTGGCGCAATACTTCTTCAACATCATGTCTTAAAATTTTTAAGACGTTCATAGGGTCATTTTTCAAATCAATGGATTGAATATTTTGCCCAACTATGGTGGCATTGGAATTAACATTATATAATATTTGGATGTGTTCAATGATCTCCTTCCCATAAGAATGCAGATCTGACTTCAGTGCATGAATCCTTTCCTCATATAGTTCCATACTTGCCATTTTTACAAAAGCTATTGAAGAGAGTTCTTGATTTTACTCAAAATTGTTTTTTTGAAAATGGTTCATGAAATAGTGGATGAATGAATGGTTATTTTCATTCATTCATTCATTGAATAATAAATGAGTCGAAGAAGCTAGAGCTTAAGACGGCACTCTGTTATGTTTTCTAGCTTGTTCCCCTTGTCTAAAATGATTTTTTTGATTTGTTCATTCATTCATTCATTCATTCATTCATTCGCTCCTTGTTAAGTTTTTTAGCTTTTTCCTCTTACTGTTTTGATTTGCTCAGTTAATTCCTATTAATTCATTCATTCATTCATTCTGTTTTAATTAATGAAGAACTTAATCCAATGAAATTTCGTCTAAAGTATTTAATTCAGACGATTAATTGTAATTTGCATTTGAAATTCTTATACTGGTATTATTCAAAAAAAACTCTAAACCAGCACGAATACGAAAATCAAATTGTCGTTAGAGTGATTTAATTAAAGATGTATTAAGGGTCACAATTTAAAAAACAAATGATTCATTTACATATGACAAAAACAAGGCAATTTTTAGTGAAATCGCTTCATCAATTTTTCAGAAGAATCATCGTTAAAAAAGAACGGAGATCATAAGATGAAACAGTAAAATAATTTTAATTCGTTGATCACGAAATTAGTTGATGAATGTATTTGGTGAATCACATAACTCTATGCATTATATTTTGCATAACTTTACTAAAAAACTGCAATTGAACTCATCCACAAAACAATACAAAATTTTAATTTTCAATAATTCCGAATAAAATACAAAAGAGAGATTTATCGCATTTCAGGTTTGTTACTTCCAACTGAAAGCAATTCACTTTTTAAAATATTACACGACCAAGTTACATTGCCAACTGGAAAACTATTTATTTCTGCATTTATTTCAGCAATAGTCTTTTTATTTCCTTTCTTTCGCATTGCTGGGCCTATTGATCCCCCTGATCTGGAAGCAATCCATAATCCACATTGCATCATGGCAGATTTCTTTTTGTCTTTACCACTCATCTATTTGAATATATGTCAAAATGCACAACACAAAAATCAATATGATTATATTAATGAACTAAACAACTTTAACCATATAAATAAAATAGCAATAAATTAATCATCATGTGAAAACTATAAACCATATTTTATTCACATTCATATCTCTTACCCAATTTGCATGCGCCATAATCGCAGGTTGATTCTTTCGATTCAAAGCACCAGTAAGTTTTGAAAATTGGTTAAAATCTCTTAAGTTACTAGCACTGAACATACAATTATCCAGGGGACATGATACAATTTTATTATTGTTTGATTTTGATTTAAGACTATTATTCTCAGTTAAGCTACTAATTGCTTTTGAGGGTGGAGGACATTTTAACAAAGGTGCTGGTTCAGGGTTCATATTCGTTCTTAATATCAACCAAAATATTGTTTGATCATCATATAAAGGTGCTTTAGAGCAGAATTTGTAAGCTAAATCCCAAGTTCGAATAGTTCGAGCATTAGATTTAACTGAATAAAATCCTATATATTAACAAATCAATCGACGTCATTAATCAATCAAGGAGATAAATAATTCAATCGCAAATTCACGATATTACCTGTATTTCCTTCCATCGTGTCATTAAAACTCCATTTTCGTAAACAACCATTATTTTCAGAATGAACATAATCAATTTCTTCAAAAAATAAATAATTTATAGGATCACGCAATAATGCGATATCTACATCACTGAAAACAACATCGTAACCAAGCTTAAGCGCACCTCCAACAGCTTCCAATTTACGACATCCAATAAGATTGAAGTTTTTGCTAAAATTGTAAGCATAGAAATTAATAATTATATTTTATCAAGATTTTAAACGATGATTTATTGTTTCAAATTTACCCGCCAAACTTTTGTGCTTCAGTTTTTACCCTTTCTCTTCCTGGAATATCTGGCATTAAAAAGCTTGGAGATTTCTACAAATGACGGGAAAATTTATAAAATAAGTTTAAATAAAATTTATTATTATTATTGCGCTATAAACCTTACCTGTTGGTTTGTTACATATGTATAAACTGGCTCATCCAAGGCAACAGGAAGAAATTTAATACCTAGACGATCCGTATAACATTTGAAGTTGTGGTAAAAGTCCCTGTAGCTATAGTTAATTCCAGACATCATAATGGTCTTGGAGAGAGAAGGATTTTTGGTAGGATCCTACTCAATAAACAATAATTTGAAATAAAAAAATATATTACTGCTTCATTTATTGTTTCATTTATTCAAGCATTTTCACACAACGAAATTGCATCGATTTAAAATCACCTTATAGTAGCCAGCCATTTCTTTACAAGCGGCTATGAATACTGGATCCTGCCAAATTTTAGAACTGGGTACAATTTCCAATTCCTCATAGTTTGGTTTACTCGGTGGAACAAATTCTTCACAATTAAGATTATGCGAGAAAAACAAAAAAGCTAAAATCAATGTAGCAGCATTTATAAGCAGCACCATCGCTCGCTGCTTTTATGAATAATAATATACAATTATACTAACTCAATTTAAATCAGTTGTTTATTTACTTAACACCGACCGACTCGTTAGGACTTGTGCATATTTTAAGTCAACCTTTTTGTAAATAACCTAGCAAAAATTTTTAGAACAGCAAAAAGCAGATGAAGCATTTGTTAATAATATTCATAGGAAAGAGGATATTTAATTTTTTTAAAGTCATTCGTGGTATTTACCTGCTGAGACCTGGGACACCGGGATATGTGAAATGAAACACTTCAACATAAAAACTTTTTCTCATAAATAATCGCAATTTTTTATTCCCAATCAACATATCCAGTCCAGCAGCAGATATACCTCTTCTCCCAACCAATGCTGGTCACTATGTCATCGGTTGAAATCAAAACCAAAATGTGATAAAATGACTTAGTGATTGAATGAAATATGTTAATATGCTTAAGTTGGCAATTACGCTTTTAGTTATCACTAACCTATATTTGTCGCATGGATACACTCATAATCTGTTCAATAAAAAATCTTTATTGCCTAGATCGCTCATAGTTTCTATCCGTCATCCCAATTGTAATACCAACGTCAAGCGTTGTCAAAACAAAACCCCAAACAACCGGGAACATGGCTCATTACTTTCAAAAACTAAGCTTGATGGAATGCTTTATATATCTCCAATTTTAACTGAAGCTTGTTTTTTCAATTTTATTCCAGCTATTATTTTGAAACTATCAAAGCAAAAATCATTGACAAATGAAGGGCTGATTCATAGCACTTTACTAGGTCAGTTTATCAGGTTGAGAATTTATCTACTGTACTCACTAATGTTTTGTTTTTAATATTGCAAAGGTATTGGTTTATGGACTTTCCTTGGTTTTCAAGGTTGGTTAGTTGGAGTTATCTATTTTATACTGGGTTCTTTGGCAACCAAAATTCGAATGAAAGAAAAAGAGGTACACGTAGGACACTAATCATCATGCTTTTTATCAAAGCTTTTCAAATTGGCATCATTTTCTTCTCATGTATTTTAGAAACTGGGAATCGCGGAAAAACGGGGCGGTGCTCGTGGACCCGAAAATGTTTGGGGAAGTGCGGCAGTTGTAAGTATAATTTTATTTAATTAACGTTGATTATATTATAATTTTGTTTTTTTAAAAATTGTTAACCTATTATTATTTTTACCTTTATATATAAGGCTATGATCTGTGCACTGTTAACTTATATTGCACCGCGATACGATGCAATATTAAGACTAGGATTTGTTACTGCCTTTAGTACCAAGTTAGCCGATACTCTTGGGTCTGAAATAGGTAAAGCATTTGGAAAAACAACATACCTTATCACAACATTTCGTTCGGTTCCAAAAGGAACAGAAGGTGCAGTTAGTCTGGAAGGAACGATTGCAGGTATTATTGGTTCAATAATAATTGCAACATTTGCTCGATCTTTAAATGTCATTAAAAGCACATCTGGAGTAGGCATTTGCGTTTTATCATCATTTATCGCAACAAATATTGAATCGTTGATTGGAGCGATGTATCAAGATAATGTCTCTTGGTTATCAAACGAATTAGTAAATCTAATTATGACTGCAATCGGTGCTGTTTTAGCAATGTCACTTTTTAGTTTAATGTAGTCATTTTCTGCTTTAGTGATTTAACTTTCTTTTAACATTGAATTGAAAATCAGATATGCGACTAACTATTGATTTAATTTCTGTGTTGTTGTTGATGTGCGAAACATAACAACAAAGGACGGAATTCTTTTTGGAAATGCGAATTCTTTCTGATATCCGATATCGTAAATTAATATTTGTGGCAAGAATGAATGAATTATTCCCACTTGTATTGATGTAATATTCATTTTCCTTGCATAGTGCTCTAGTAGTTATTAGTTTATATATACATAAAATGTTAGGGCTTTAAACCCAAACAAAAGAGAAATAGTGGTATTTATTAATATTTACAAATAAAAAGAATGATGGACTGTACTTTCAAATACGATATTTTAATACAGTGCCTAATAAAATACAAACTAACGTTAAGTTAAATCAAAAGTTCAACGATTTCAATATGGCAATTGTAATATATTATTCAAAACATCGCTTCAAAATATCGTTGACTTTTACTACTTTCTGATTTGCTAATAGCTGGTGTAGCTTTCAATTCGATTCCTTCACCATCATGATAACCATATATTTCATGCATTATTAAGGGTTCACTTTTATTTGAACTCAACGATAAATTCCGTTCATGATTAGTCTCAATTTTCAAATTAGATGTGTGTAATTTAATTTCATTGTGCTCATCTTGGTCAGATCCTCCAACTTGTGTTACACTTGCTGGTCTCTCCGTCAATGCACTAAATGCAATATTGCTTTTATGTAAATAGTCAGCAAATAAGCCTATTAACCAAATCATAAAATTTATTATAGTCACTTACCAAAGTTTTATAAAATGCACTTACTTACCTGCTTCTGTCAAATCTTGTTGAACTAAATAAACAAAATAGGTTGTTGCTATCAATAATCCTAACTCTCCTGCATTTGACGTTATAGTGTAAACATGATTACCAAAGCATTGACCAACAGCTTGACCATATGCACCGAGCAATAATGCTTTCCAATTTCTTCGATTTGATAACCCCAAAGTATGATTAGATCCAAATCTGCAATGATCAGAAATAATATACAGAATATAAAGTAAAAATTGAATAGTAATTATTAAGGCCATACACAAACTACCTGGAAATGATGTGAGCTAGGGGTATAGCTATTGCAGATAGAACTGCTGGAGGCACTAGTGATAGTATCAATGGTAAAGATTGATCATTCTTTGCGAGATAGGCATAACCTCCTCGACCAACTTTAATTGAATCATGAGACTTCAAATAAATTTCGAAATCAACAAATATATTTGTCACAAACAGTAAAATTGCAATTATTCTAATCACATAAACACTGATATTTGCAAGAAACTGATTCATATTTGAACCTTGATCAAAAGGTATACAACAGAACTGCACCGCCCGCACTTCATGCAACCGATATGATGTTTCATATAATATGACCACAAAAAGAGGTATTTGCAAAGAATGAAAAACAAAACTAAAACCAGCTAATATTGATGTTGATGATATATCACTACCCAGTAATAGAATAAAATTTTCAAAACATAGGCAGAAGCTCAAGAAAGGTAATAAAAACACCACTCCAAGCTTCATTTTCCATAAAAATGTCGTTTGAACGAAAAAGAATATAATGATCAGAATAATATAAATGATGACAACTACACGCTGATAGAATGGGATATGATAACCAAAAAATGGCATTTTTTGTTTTTTATCACTCAATTTTATTTAAAATCCAGTTAATGATTGACCAGAATGTCCTTTCTTCACCCATTGAATAAAATATCATGAAATATTATCATATTATACTTGGTATACCATATAACACTGCATGCACATCCTGCAAATTCGAGCTGTTTAACAACACGGGCTGCCGAGGGCCCTCCTCCTAGGATGAAGGGGTTGTCCATAAATATATTCAGGTAAATATACTTATTAACAATTTACAATTTACCGATATTCATTGTAAAGAAAACCATAGTTAATAAGAAATTCAGTAGATATAAGTTAAACAAATATAACCTTTCCGCTTTTATATTTTTATAATAAATTTTTGGTATTCTTAGAATTATACAGTAGGACAGATGGATGATGATAAAAAAATTCAATGGATACTCAATGAGCTCAAACGTAATAGCCCTCATCAGCCGAAATTAGATGAGGATGCACGAGAGTTAATCATTGAATACGCAAATAGTTTGACATGCTCTCTAATTGAAACGGCCAAATCTGTGGCACAACACAGGACATCTACAAGTGGTGGAACGACGCTCGAAATAAATGAAGCTGATATTTTATTAGTTCTAGGTAATTAATTAAATATGTTACTATAAAGTTACAATCTACTATTATACTGTATTTGGTTTTAGTTCAATCAATCACCTATAATACTTTATTTAATAAATATTATGGACGTTTTTTATATTGATTTTCATTTGGTGAAATTCATATTGTATACGCTGTTATTTCATGAATATTTTCTTTAGCGAAACACTTATCAGTTGAACCTGAAGGTTTTCCTAAAAAAAGGCTATACGGAATGACTTTTAAAGATGCATATCCAATTCCAACTCATCGTCCACCATTAAAAGAGTCAGTATCATATGAAAGCAGTTCAACGAACAATCAGTCCAGTGTGAACAATAGCGCAGTTGGAAATGGTGTTGCTCCAAGAAAATCAAAATCTAATCCAACTACTACAGGAGAAAGTACTAATGATGGAACCACCAAGTCAGGAACTAATGAATCAAAAAAAGGAAGTGGTTCAACTTATGCAAAACGCAAGTATAACTCAACTCAACGAAAAAACTCTTCACAGCAAAATTTAGGTGAGGGTGCAGCAGTTGTAGAGGCTCAGTCTTCAACAGACAATAACACAAGTAATACTAATCCTTAGATACTGACAATTTTATTAAATTATTATTAAAATATTATATGATTATTAGAAGTTTGATTTTAATGTGATTCAAAAAATTGCGAAAAATCAAATAGGTTGCATAAAATTGTATTTAAGTTACGTTTATTCCATCAATTATAGTAAGTTTTAGCAAAAACATTATTCATACAAAGTGCTACATCATTTAAAATATGAATCGAAATAATTAAGGCTGAAATATCGTGATTCAACTGAATAAAATGAAAGCGATAAATTTCTTTCAGAAATATAAAATGTTATCCAACCATGTCCATATGGATTAAATTTAATCATATCCGTTTCGTCATAAACTAATTCATTTTCAGGATCGTCTAATAAATTCAAGAAATCCAAAGTGTTTAAATATTTAATAACACCAATATCTACTGGTTCATTCACTAATAATGATATATCAACTACTTGCAAACTTGAAGTGGCTTTATTAAGAAATTCAATATATACTGAATCAGACGGTTTGTACATATCACTAAAAGAAAAATGTATATATTCCATATAAATCATGTTTTCTACTATTGATATCATAATTTCTTCAGTAATACCAAATATTAAATACATATTTAGGCTCCTTAAGTATCTTAAGTTGAGTGGTATATTTATTATTGAAAATTCTGTCAAAATCGGTGGATAAGACAAAAATTCTTTATCACTTTGCAAATCTAAACATATTAAATTAGTAAGTGAGGCAGAAATTATGTTCATTGAATTATCACCAGGATTAGTTCCACGTAATGATAATAATGTTAGATTTCTTAATAATGATATCATCGAAAGAGCTTCATCACTTATATTGTAGCAATGTTCTAATTCCAATGCAATCAAGTTCATAGACATATTAATTATTGTAAATATAATGTCATCGTTAATTTGGTTGTATCCATTTTGCAATCGTAATACACGTAAATTTGCCATTCTGCTCAGTGCTTCACTGACGGATTGATTCGAGGAAATCATTTCTTCTTCAACTTCAACATCTATTATTTCACTATGTATAATAGTTAACGAAACTAGTGATTGACAAAAGTTTTGTTGATCCATTGAAAAAAATAAAGCTTCGTGATCAATTGATAATAACGATCTATTTGATATTGTCATGGTGCTTAGAAGTATTCCCCTACGGTGAACCCACAGAAGAAATTTATCGTAAATATACATTGAACTAATACACGAATCGCTGAAAGTGATATTTGAATTGTAAATGGCATTCCATAGAAGATAATTTAAATCACAGCATAGGGCAGAGTCTAATTTGCAAATATCAACCACATTAAGCCAAGAAACAAGACCATCAATTATTGAGTTAAAGTGCATCAACATCATGTAAAGCTAAATTGGACACATTATAAATATTTGATACATTAGTTTTTAGTTGTTGTCAATAATCAATAAAGTCAATAAGTAACTAGTTAGCACAAGTTTGAATTATTTTCTTCAGCACTTCCTTCCTACTCAGTTGAATTTTAACGGAATACTATCCAAAAGTTATCAATTGTTATCATTACAGTACATTATTACTAATAACTAGTTAATCATATGATATAAAAGAAAGTCAAAAGCATCATTTCGGGTTGTTGGACAATGAAGAGATTATCACCCCTTTTCTCGGGCGTTTTAATTATTTGTTCGAAAGAGTAATTTTCCTTTTTGAATGAATGAATTAAATGAATTAACTGAGCAAATCAAATCAAGCAAATCTAGACAAGAGGAATATACCACAATCATATAAAAAGTAAAAAGTGAACACAGAAAGAAAGTGAATGAATAAATGAACGTTACATTTTCACTAACGTTATTAACGTTATACTGTAAGGTTAGTGAACTATAATGCTTGAAATATTTTAAGTTTATTAGTAAATTTTATTTTTAGGGATTTTATTTTATTGTATTATTTCTATCTTGTCTGCAGTTACTTGAACATTTTTTCATTCTTCTTTCATTCGTTTATTCATCATTCAATTTTAAAGTTAACCTTTATTAATAAAGGCAGGCATTCATCCATACACAAGTCAATTATTAATTACTATTATTAATGATTACTATTATTCATATATATATATATTGGTCATTTTTACAATGAAACCCCAATTTTACAAAAACAGCATCCTTTAAATTTGTATATAAACAGTATTTGTATCTAAAGCGCATATTAAATAATTTAACAAATTCAAACTACATACTATACACCTAGTTTTAAAACTAAGGTTTGATTGTATTCACTTTTTTATGCTGTAATTGCTATTGGTTTGAGAAAATTACTCATTCTAAATAATATTATCAATATACTTATGGAATCGTGAGCAAAAAATAAAACAGTGATTTTAAAAAGGTTTGTTTAAGTTATATATTGCAATGTGTTCTTGAGAATGTTACAAAATATGCAACAATTAAGCAAAAACGAAATTATAGATAACTTAAGTATTTATTAGGGGAAAGTGTTATTTTGGATTAACTAGATTGAATTATCTAACTAAAAGGATTCAAGTATCTCGACAAATTTCCCAAAAATTGATATGTAAGAAGAATCATGTCATTTTCATCTGGCTTTATCAAAGTTCGAGTGCGAATATATCGTCATCTGGATTATCGTCATTTTGATTGCTATCCTTCATTTCTTCCCAAATTAATTCTTCATCTTCAACCAGTGACTCTCCAATGGCATAATCATAAACGTCATTTGCATCCAAATAATCTTCAGAGTTCAAAGAGTTGCTGTAGTATTCCGAATCTTCATTATTGTTACTGTCTTTCTCTTCTATGCAGATTTCATTTTGTTTATTTCTTAAGTAGGGTTTTCTGTTACAGTTCGGAATTGAATTTTGCATCAATGCAAACATATGAAGAGTCTTTTGCTCAAATTCCATCGCCAGTTCCAAACTATCATCTTCATCCTCGATGTAATAATTGTGACGTTGAAGTCTTATTGGTAATGAAGACGAGGACGATTTCATCTCTCCATCAGTATCATTGCTTGAAGTTGAACCGATGTACTTTTCTCGTTGCATTCGCAAATTATTCGAATCTAAATACTCAGTAGAATCAAGTATGGAAGCCATTGAGAATATCGAATTAGGATATGTGGAGCAAATAGTGTTTGCAGCAACTTTTGATTGAATTAGGATTGATGCAAAATCTGTCATTGTTGGTTGTAAGCAATCAAATATCATTGCAAGAAATAGTGAGCAATACAAAAGCAATTACGTTTTCTTCATGATAGAACTCTAATAACAATATTCGTGGAAGATTCTTAATCGTTAAATGCTTTTTTTAGATTTTGATTCGATGGTTGGTGATTCTGAGAATATTCAGAGAAACGGTGTGATCTTCAACGTTGAATTGATTATAAAGCCTCTAAAATACCTAATATGATTGTTTTGATCTTTATTTGTTTATATAAATATATTGAATGCGTAAAATATTTGAATTAGTAATTGAATTATTTTAATCTTACTTTATAGTTGTAAATGACTAAAGTATTTGTCTTCTGATAATAACAACAGAAGCTGTAATTGCAATAAGTGCAAGTTCAAATTTCAACATCAATTCAACCTAGCCATAACTGAACAATATTTAACAAATAACCTTACATGTCTCAAATATGTTAAAGAAAACGTTTGAATTGTTTACTTTGTAATGAAAGTTAGCAAAATAAATTACTTTCATCAATTGATTTAATAACTTAACTTTATTATTGATGTCTTTGCAATGGATGCCTCAAATGCTTTCAATCGCGTTAGCCGTTTATCTGCATTAACTACCATTAAAGAACATTTTCCATCTGTTTTCAACTTAATCCTGCGCTTGTATGGTGCTAACACTAACCTTTGGTTT
>VKHH01006813.1:0-15219 GCA_015144975.1 Epipyxis sp. PR26KG | reverse complement strand
GTATTATTCTAGTACAAATAAAAAATTAAATACAACTGAAAATTCTTCGATTATTATTTATATGACTGGACATGGTGAGATAAATTTCTTAAATTTCATGATTCAGATGAATTGAATTCATTTGATTTTGGTAATGCTATTCATGAAATGTATGTGCATAAAAAATATAAACAAATATTATTAATTATAGATACTTGTCAAGCTTCTACTTTAACAAATCATATTAAAGATCCAAATGTTATATCATTTGTAAGTGCAGGAAAAGGCGAAAATTCCTATGCTTATCAACTTAATTCTATGTTTGGGGTAGCAACAGTTGATCGATTTACATATGCTTTATATGATTTCTTAAGTCAAAAAATAAGAATAACGAAAAATAATAACAATCTTAAAAGAATTAATTATTGCTACTAGTTTTACACTATAATAAATTTATTAATTAATGTTAAATCACTAATGATGATTATTAGGAAAGAAGTGCAATAGCTTTTCTTCCATAACACCACGCAATTAACATAGAGCGAGCATCATTATCGGATTAATAATACTGATGCACAACAGCAATTAACTTCTTATTATTATTAGTAGGCTCTTTTCAAGCCCCATATATAATAGCATTAAATAATAATAGTAGTAGTTAATAATAATAATAATAATAGTAGTAGTAGTAGTAGTGTTATAATTAATTAAAACAAATGATGGAATAGTTATAGAATATTTTATTTTGTTATTATCCATAATTAACTATTTTCATCATGTTACTTGAGTTATATATACTGTAGGGTTATATTCATTTGGTTTGGAGCAGCCCTCGAAGGGGTTTAGAAAGGATAAATAGATTGGTATAGTTATATTAATTTAATTATTAACGATTTCATATTAAGGGGTCATTATAAATAAAACATCTATAATTATACCCTAATTATTTAGTGGCAAGGGGTTATCATAAATTATCGTAATTATTATAAATTAAATATATAATACATGCAATATATAGATTATCGAATTGAGAGAACTGATCTTATAAATAAATAAACTACAAGTAAACATCTTCTTCCATATCGTCATCATCTTCATCATAAACAATAAAATTATTAGCATTACTATTATTTTTTATTATGTTTTGTACATTACTAGTCATTGGATTCATTGACACTCCATTTTGTGATGTATTAGCCTTTGTATATGTTGGAGAATTAGTTTTTCCATTCACATTTTCTTTCCGTTTAATATTATGAAATTGATTAGATAGTGAGTTTGATGATGGGATACTGGGTGGACGAACTGAAGTTCCGAATGCTCTAGAAATAATATACGGTAGACCACTATTGACATAAGTTCGATGTAAGAAACTATTAGAAAGAAGACTTCGATTATAAAATGCATTTGATATATCATTTTCATCACCATCATCACTGATGGATTTACTATTATTATTCATATTAGAGCCAAGTTTCGAATAACGGCTATTAAATGAACCAGAATTAGACATATTTCCATTTCGATAAATTAAACTTTTGTTTTGTTTTGGATAATCAGACTATAAATATTAATAATTAAAATGAAAAAATAATAATATTTATATTAATATTGTTTCTATAATTTTGATTAAATAAAAAATTGAATTTACTTACATTATTATTATTATTATCAGAGAGAAATTCTTCATCTAACTCATTTAAACCACTTTCTTGTGATTCTTCTCGTTGAGGTGTTTTTCGTTTCAAAAATGTATCAGTAACCCAAAATTGTATCGTATTTAATATTGTTGGAATGATTATCATGACCATAACTAATTCTAATTGTGGTTGATTTGAGAATATTTGGAAACAATATCGTATCATAGTATCTAATGGATGTAACAATTGGAATAAAGTAAAAAGAATTATCATTTTAGTTATTAATACTATAGTTAACCAAATTATTAGTTGAGGAATCCAAATCTTTATAGAAGGTGGATCACCATAATCACCCATTTTTAATGAGAAACATTCTAATTTATTTATTGTTGATTCGAAACAATGTAGAAACATTAAATTGATTGAAGTTCCAATAACTGAATCGATAATATAAGTTAAACAATACCATTGACACTGATCAGCACCTAAGTTGATAATTTTATATAAAATAAAAAATAAAATAATATAATTTTAGGAATTCAAACCTGTAATATTTTCTGCAATTAACATCGATAAATATATATTCGAAAAATGACCAAAACTTGAACCAATTCCTTGTTTCATAACATCTAAAAACCAAACATACCATTCTCGTCGAGGTACCTCATTCTGTCTCTTTATTACTAAAGTCCCAATACAAACTGTTCCAAGACAAGCTTGTATAAAGACTGGAAATATACCACCTAGCAGTTGACATTGTTGATGTGGCATTATTTAGAGTATAAAATTTAGCTTTTATTTAACTTATTAATAAATAATGAATTTTTGTTTGGAATGTTTACACAGTACACAGTACGCCGCATTAATATTTTATTTTTTTAGTATCTACGTATATAAAAATTCCATTCGCCTACGTTTATATGCATATGATGCAGCGGCAAAATTAGAAGCTGACAGAATCAGAAATACATCCAATCCCAAGAATCGATTGTTATTTTCCTGCTAAAATATTGGTGTATGAAATTTTGGCTGATATGATGATTTCAACAAAACGATAATTATAGCCGTTTCTATTGTGATAATCAACTATATCCGGTATCTTGCTTAGAATAAATTGATATTAATATTTTCTTATATTAAATTTGATTATTATTAGAAAATAAAATTTATGAATATTGTTCATTCTTAAAAGGGGAGCTTTTTATTTTCGCTTCATTGTGAAAGCTCTATTTAGGATTATGTGAATTGAAATTGTTGAATTGGAATTGCTTTAATTTTTATTCTAACTCTTCTGCTGTAATAAAATCATAGTTTCCAACAAATGTAATTGTCCCCCCCCCCCCTCCATTTCAACCTTTGGTATTATCCAAACCGCGTCTATTCAAGCAGAAATGCAAACAGGATAGATTTTTAAAAACTATAATTTTACAATTTTAGATATCATGACCTGAAATACAGCTGATTATAACATAATTAACTTACAGAGTCAATAGAAAACACCTTGACAATGAGGCAGACCAAAAATATTTTTTAATTAAATTGCAGTTAAAGCATAGTAAAATAGAGTAGAGTAGACAATATATGAGTAGTGTTATGATAAATTATTCAAAACTCATTTAATTAATATTATCATTATAATTGTTTATTTTACAAAAATGAAAATCACATCATATAAATATTATGATTGATTATTTGTTATTTGATCAATCGGTGGAATTTCTTCATTATCATCAATCAAAAATATAGCACCATTATCAGTTGGTGATGTTACGATAGCGTTATTATCATCAGTATTATCCGTATCCTCTGACAGCTTCCGAATATCATTATTATTCTCATTATTATTGTTATTACTATTATTATTCAATACAGCCTTTATTGGTGCTAGCGGCTTATGTAATGGTGATATAATACTATCACTTTCTCGCTCTTTAGGTAAAGAAGCAGCTGAAACATGGTCATTATTTGTCATAACATTATTATTGCTATTATTATTAATATTATTATTATTATTATTATTATTAATATTATTAATATTATTAATATTATTAATATTATTAATATTATTATTATTATTATTATTATTATTATTAATATTATTATTATTATTACTAATTTGCATATGATTCATCATCATGGCAGGAGGTGTGACACTAATCCCAGCTGATGGGTTGCTACTACTCAATGAAATACTATTATTTCCACTTCCATTCACTAACGATGGTGGCAACCCACTGTCCGGATTCGAAGCACGCCAACCTGAAAACTTCATAACATATCGATCTCTCCATGCATTCGAATTATTAATCGGCTTCTTCACATTTTGATTATTATTCTGAATTTGTGATTGTTCTGATTCTATCAATGGGACTGGGACCGGTTGTGTTTGTTGCTGTTGTGCATATTTCATATTATCATTCATCATCATTGCAGTGGTAAGATTCGAGGTCGCGGGTGAAGGTGATGCGACTAAATAGCTTAAGCTGCGATCAAATGCTGCAGCTGCTACTAATGGTGTCCTTGTTTCTGGAATGTTAACAATCTCACTTGGACGAGTACTATTATTATTACTATTACTCGAGTTTGTGCCTTGAATCGCTAACTCAACATCCGGGGGGTTATTCGTTGAGATTTGACGACTACCAGGATTGCTGATATCTTTATTAGTACCTGTGCTTCTTCGCATAGCAGCACCTATGAAACTACCTATGAAGATATTATAATGACCATAATAAAAAAATACACATAAAATAATAATAATTTTCAAAAATGTGGAATTTTAGCTTAACTTGATACTTTATAATGTCGTTCATGATGATATGATCATAAAATAATACATTTTCATTCATAATTTAATGATAGTAGATTTAATAAGAAGTATGAAAAGGTAAGCTAACCCCCCTCCATGTAATGTATTGGATGTGACTTACCTACTGGACTTGGATTAGAAGGATTGCCAGGTGACATGCTGAATGATCTGCGTATGAATCCACTCATTCGCTCCATCGTGCTCTCTTCTGGATTCGATTGATAATTACTATCATAAATGTTAGGGTTAGTATCCATGTACTCACTCCCTATCGTAGTTAACCCAAAACCCATTTGACTACCTCTACCACCATTAGCCATCGTTCTGTTCCTTTTCACCTATTATGTAACAATACATTTATTTTCATAAATTAATCAGTTTGATTTTGTTGGAATTAAATAAAATGAATAATAATATTTAAAAAATTATTTAATAAATAAATAATAAATAAATAATAAATAAAAAAGAAAAAAATAATTATAAAAAATAATGATATAAAAATAATAGTATAAAGAGCGCATATTCAATAGCATTTCATATAAAATGCTTAGTTTTAAATATCATTATAATTATGTTAATCAATAAAATATGAATAACCCCTTACCCTAGCGAGTTCATCTTTCAAATATCTCACAATGTATTTAAACATAGGTCTTCTAGAAGGATCCGTATGCCAGCACCGCTGAATGAGTGATCGATAAGTAGGTGGACAATTATTAGAAATTAATGGTCTTTTGCCACCTCGTACAGCATCCATTATATCAAATCGTGAAGTCAACTCTTCAAATGGACGTTTTTTCTAAAAAATATTTGTTATATCGAAAAATTAATTATTTTGAATTATTTAATAATAAGTTGTATAGGTGGATCAATGGAAGGAAGGGGCAATAAAAATAAGCCCCCTATCCAAACTTAGCATCAATAATATTTTTTTAAATTTACCTCCCATAGTTCCCACATGACCATACCAAAGCTATACACATCCACTTTCACTGAATACCGTGTGACGGTACTATTCGTAAATAATTCCGGTGCACACCATGCAGTTGTACCCAAATTAGATGTCATTTCAGGATTGAAATTACTGAATCGTCGATCAAATGGGACTTGAGTGCCTGTTGACTCTGATATTATACTATTATTCATTACTGCAGAAGGTGGTGCATCTTGATTTCCATAGACATTATTCACATTCACACTTAATCTGACGCGACTTTCACGACCAGCAAATGATTCCCTTAAATCTTCCGGAGCAGTTTCACCAATTCCTATTATTTTTATTATTGTTATTATTATTATTTTATTATTATTATTTTATTAATTTTATTATTATTTTTATTATTATTTTATTTTTATTATTATTATAATTATCTACAGCAAGTTCAAAATTCAACAATAATAGTTATTATTTAATCGCTTTAATATGAAAATGTTGACAAAAGAAATAATTATTATATACCTTTTTCTAAATCTTGTAGTTTTTGTGGTACAATTCTACTCATACCAAAGTCAGTCACTTTAACAACCCAATGATCTGTAATATTTATATTATATTATAATTCAAATTATTTATGTGAGGCGAATTGAGATTTTATAAAGTAATTTATGAAATCCATTCATTCATCCACGACTTACCATCAACGACAAGATTTGAACTTTTTAAATCACGATGACAAATTGGAGGTTGATGACTATGAAGATAAAGCATTCCTCGAGCAGCTTGTACAGCACATGTCAGTATCAACTCATAAGTCCAAACTTCAGGAGGTAAACGAGTGGGACCATACAAAATATCAGCCAAAGAGCCCTACTCAACAAAACAATTATTGTAATTATTGTTATTACAGTTTTATTTTTATTCTTAATCTTAAGAACTAAACAAATTAAAAAATATGTTTGCAAAATTATTATAACAATTATTATAAATTATTATTACCGAGGCTAACCTTTATGGCTACTTATAATATAATAAAGTTGGTGTAATTGTTGATTATATCCTCTGTGTTTTAATCATTTTGCACAGCAGATCTTTGCACAGCAGATCTTTGCACAGTCGACTCTGCAACTACACGAGTTGTAGAATTGACTGATATGTTGTGCAAAGTGATTATGCCACAGAAAATATAATCATTGTGGGAGAAATTACCACATGTTTATTATTATTATTATTACAATTATTATTATTTCATGTAGTAGTAGTAGTACTATTATTGGTATTATGATTATTATTACAATTATTATTTTTACAAGTAGTAGTTGTAGCATTATTATTACTACTATTGGTATTATTATTGTTATAACCATTAATAACAATATTGTAGTACTTACTTGTTCGAGGTATTCTGTAATGATACAAACTGTTTTTTGTGGTTTTGTTTTCCGTTTCGAATCATTATTATCATCAGAATTGTTTCTGTCACTCAAATCCAAAGTATGTAATAAGCGAGATTTTGGTAATGGAACTGGTTCTTGGTCAACTAATGAGATACCCATGACTAACACAATGTTAGGATGTCGCAATCTAATAACAATTATAATGAGAAATATTATAAGTATATTTTTGGAAATTATTATTATTATTATTATGACTGACAAGTTTGAACAAAGAGATTCAAGATGCAATTATATTTTTAAATATAACATTATTATTATAAATTATTATAATTTTGAGTTATTACTAATCATTCATTAATAAATAATTTTTTATGAATCGAATGATTAATTAAATTACCTGCTCATGACATAAGCTTCTTTTCTGAATTCTTCGATATCTTTTTCAGTTAATTCTAAAAACAAACTTCTCATTTGCTTTACAGCTACTTGAGCTCCTCTGAATGTAGCTTTATGAACAACACCAAAACTACCCTCTCCAACGATCCCTTCCAATTTAATTTCTTCAAACTTGACAAACACATCATTTAATATTAATGCTTGCTGCATATATTGAATATACTCAGCGTTAGAACCTATAAAATGAAGGGGACGGGACAGGGAATTACGTTCAGAAAAATGAAAAAATATAAAAAATGAATACCTTGATTATTACTGAGTAAACCTTCACGAAGTTCTTGCAATACAAGTCGTTTTTGACCTTCTGTCCAAAAGAAGAAAAATATACCCAATGCTCCTGCAAGCAATGATAGTTATTAGTTAATTATTTAATAATGAATGAAAATTGAATAATCATAACTTACCAACGACTGTAAACAAAACTGCTGCGAAGATTATGAGCGTTCCATATGTTGTTAGACTTGTACAAGTTGATCCATCATAAAATATTCCACTGCAAACACACTCGAATGATACGTAGTTATTATCACTTTCACAATGACCGATTGGACTATGACAGTTAGATGTACAACAAGTGGTAGTAAATTCTGGTAAACTTCCAATAGCTTCACAACCACCTTCTGCATTGGCACATTGACCATTTTCACACACATTACAACTCGAATTTAACAAGCAAATGTGACATCCATATAATGAACCAGCTTTCTCTGCATTTAAGACTCCACGATAATAATAATTAACTTGTTCACATCCTATATTTTCAATGGCTAAACTTTGAATCAATGGATTTGGTCTCAACGAAGAATAATCATTAGATTGATCTGATGAACTTAATTGTGAAGAAAATTTAAGTCCAGTTGGAGCATCGATTATTAAGGGGGGCATGTAAGTGTTAGTAATTGGATTGATAGGTTGGCCTGTGCTAATTGACTCAAATGAAAATGCAGTCCATGATGTTTTCACTGGTGAGTATGCTTCCAAGTTAGCATATAACTCTCCATTTTGTGTAGGAAACACTAATTTGACTGCACCTGACAAAGATTGATTATTTTGAAGAAATAAGACAGGTGAATTTTGACCAGTATTGTTCAATATTATCTGAATAAATCCACTGGCCCTTTGAACCAACCCACCATTGATAGTTAAAGTACTTGCCAAACTACCAATTTTTACATTTGCTTGGAAGTTAATACGTCCTTCAATTCGACGAATAGTGTTAGCTGTATTACCTAATAAATATATTTGTCCATCATTCCACACAGCCGTTGGAAGAAAACTGAGTAGGTTACGTTGATTGGTTTCAACAACTTCTTCAGTTCTTCTGGCATTAATAATAAGAGTATCAATCAATGTATTAGCAGTAATATTCACTTTACCACCTTGAGTAATATTCAAAACTGCTCCATTAATAAGTGTCACATAAGTGCTGTAATTTGCAACCGTATCATACGGAGTGAAATCAACTGGTAAAATATAAGTAGAATCAAGAATTAGTCGATCATTTATCATAACAGTACATGAGTCAATACTTAATTTGGATTGGTATACATTTACAGGAATTATAGCTTCAAATTTTCCTTCTATTATTGCTTTATACGTGGCGATGATTTCAATTAATCCAAAGCCATTAAATAGTAAATTATTGAATGTAATAATAGAATTTTCATCATGTCCTTTAGATACAACATTCCCAAAAAGTTTAGCATGTGACATAAAACTTTCTCTCGATATTGATATATTATTACTAATAATAAGTGTTCCGTTGAAAATATTTAGTCGATCTAATTCAATCCCATGATCGATTCCTTGAAAATGAGATGACGATAACATTAATGTTGATCTTTGCACTGTTATCATTAATCCATTTTGATTAAGAATACCTCTTACTTGTGATATTGATGATTCTAAATTAAATTCTGAACGAAAATCAGGATCAAATCGATCAATTCCAAAACTATCACCAAAAAATATATGATAATTCCCATTCACTCCTTCCCCACGAAAAAATGAACAATTTTCAAATATTGCTGATCCACTTGCTATAATAATAGAGATATCAAGATCAACAATTTCTTTTAATTCACTTGGAGTAAATGGAAGATCATCAATTAATAATAAGGATCTACTTTGTCGATTTTGAGGAAGTAAATTTGATTCACTTTCACTATTTCTACTATTATTATATTTCAATAATATTGCTGATGCTGATTTCAGTCTTGCTGACACATAATTACGTTCTTGTTGTAATCGATTCATGTATTTATTAACAAGCATATCACGAGTATTTCTTTTAAATTTAATTTGTGGACCAGATGACACCCCATCTTCTTCTGTTTCTGACCATAGCATACTATTAACTAAATCATTTATGTTATCATCCACAATCTTCTTCTTTTGTTGCAGTAATTTAATAGATGATGTAGTTACATTATAAATATAACCATGGATTCCTGATGATGGATCATTTTTATCTAAATTAAATTTCTCACGCATAGTTCGAATAAACTTTCCAAAATGATGTATTGGTTGAACATCCTCATTTTCCTTAACAAGTAATAATCTACATAATCGTGTACTAGAAAGCTCACCATAGCAATCAGTTGTTCTTGTTGCATCAATATTATTTAAATTTTTATTATTGTTATTTTTTAAAATTAATTCTTGATTTGATATTTCATCAGAATGTAAATATCCATTTTCAGCATTCGATTCATCAACAAACAATCTTCTTCTGCCTGTGTTACTAACAAATTTTGTGTAGTAAAAAAATTGGTTACAAATATAATTTTGATAATCTTGTAGCTCTGTAGTCATATCATCAATCAGTTCCGATGAAGATGAAGAAAAAGCGGAATTAAATACTGTTACAAAGTTTCGATCACGATTTTCTCCCGCGAAACTTGATATATCATTTCCAAATCCATTATCTGCGAGGTTATGTTTGAATGTTGACCTTAATATTGTGACATTCGATGTTAAAGTAATGGAAATAGCTCCACCGTTTGATTCAATATTTGTGACATGCTTGCCATTCGAAACAGCTGAATTGAATATAAAGGTAGAATTATCAATAATAACGGTAGGTGAATTAGCACCAACAATAGCCATTGCTCCACCTTGACCTGCATTAGGACCATCCACTGAGCAAAGCTGACCTAATGCAGTATTATTCTCAAATAAACAATGGTGAATAGCCACTCCATCTTTAGCTACATTCGAATTACTTGTTACTGACTCAAGATCAAAAAACACTATAATAATAATTCATATCATATATAAAAATAAAGTTAATTATTCGACTGCAAATTTTGTTTAAATACCAAAGCTATTTACCTCCAATTCCTCCACCAATACTGAATTGATTTGAACCAGAAGTGACGAAATTACTTTTAAAATGGCAATAAGTTATGATTGCAGCAGAAAATTTAATGAAAACTCCACCACCAAAACCACTACTTGAAAATGTTGATATACCAAAAAATCCAGCAGCTGAATTACTTTCGAAAACTGAACGTGCGATCTTCACAGGATATGCATCTTCAAGCGATATAGCACCACCTGTGGCTCCAGAATCGAACTGACCAGTTAAAGCAGTATTTTTATTAAAACTGCAATCAGACACATTTAAAGAAGCAGATTGAATCATAATTGCTCCACCTGAACCACTTAAAGTGTAAGGTGTGATTCTAAAATGAGGACGTGCAACATTGCCAGTAAAAACTGAATATCGAATGTCTAAAGTAACTTCGCCAGCAGCCATGATTCCACCACCGAGAGCTGCAGTTGTATACGAAGAAATTGCTGAATTATTAGTAAATATAGAGTTTTCCACAAGTAAAGAACCAGTTCCAGTATCAGTGATATAAATTGCACCTCCCCATCCACTCACCACAGCGTTGCCGATGAATTTGGAAAAACTGATTGTTGATACCACAGAATTTAGACTGGGTGCAGAATACCAAATAGCACCACCTTGTGCTTCAGTATTCGAAAATAATGATGAAGCGCTAGCAATATTACTGACAAATGAAACATTAGTTATCAATAATTCTTGTTCAACTGCATAAATGGCTCCTCCAACAAGTGCTGTATTTCCAACGAACACGCAATGTGAAATTGTCGTGACAAGATCCACCACTGCCTTTATAATAGTAACAGCATTAGTTAGAAATAAAGCGCCACCTTGTCCCTAAATTTAAACCAAAAATAAGTTATTCAAGCACTTTAAGCTTCATTAATGTATAGAAAATACCTGTGCTGTGGCGATAGGAGCAAATACTCCATTATTTATAAATTTACTACCACTTAAAGTAGCACTGAATGAACTTAAATATAATGCACCGCCACGTGTATCACATGATAAGGAAGATGGACAAGTCCCTAAGCCTTCTGCAAGATTATTTTCAAAAGTTAAATTTTGTCCTACAAATGAACTTTTTCTCTGAGATGTTATGACATAAACAGCACCACCAGATTGTACCGCTTTATTATTTGTGAATATACTATTAGATAGAAAAACTGATGCGATCTGCGAAACAGACACAAAATAAATTGCTCCACCAGCACCAAATAATGATAAATCAGTTGCTGCTACCGAATTAGTTATTACAGCATTACCAATGAAATGAGAATCCATCACTATTAAACTCGATTGAAAAGTAGCAATTGCTCCACCATGATTGACACCAATGTTGTTATAAAAGTAACAGTTTACTATTTCGAGTTCCCCACCCACAGCATTTATTGAACCACCGTCATAACCTGTATTGTTTTGAAATATTACATTCAAAAACCGGACTTTTGAATTTAATATAATAATTGCGCCACCAGAAACGGAATTCAATATTGTTGCACTACTAACACTAAAGTTCATAAAAGTTAAGTTTGATAGCAATGAAATCGAATTATTAATGTAGAATGCTCTGGTATTCAAAGAATCTCCAAGCAAAATGATTTGTTGAGGCAATCCAACACCAGTGATTGTGATATTTTGAGCACATGATGGAAAACATAAGTTTGAATTATTATAACCATTGTAAATACCAGGATAAATAAATATATTACTCCCATTTGTTGCTTGTGATAAGGCTGCTTTAATAGATTGACACGACGACGAAATAGATTCTCCGCAGTTGTTATCATCAGTTCCATTGTTTACGCTGACAAAAATATTATTGGTACTCTGACTCAACAATACACAGGAAAGTAAAAGAATGATTTTTATCAATAATTTGATCATGGTGAAGTTGCGCACTTGGCACTTGTACGTTTACAAAATATTTTCAGAGTAAGCACTGTAATTTTCTTGATTTCTATTCGTCAATTATTAACTGTAATAAGCTCCAAAACAGATTGTAAACGATAAATGTAATTATTATTATTTTTGGATTTTGGATTTTCTGTTTATATATCATCCCGCGGCCAGTGTTACACCGGCGGGCGGCGGGAGATGAGATATATTACTTTTTTATATGATTGTTTAGTTGTTTATTAGCCAGGTTTTTAGTGATTCCAGGGATTAACTGCTGAAAATGCGCCTGTTTATATTTTGGCACTGTGCTGGAATTTTGCAGCAACACTAAATTATCAATACGCTTGTTAGCTCTGTGCAAGTGTCAGGAGTCAGGAGGGATATCTAAAATATATTTATATATACATGTACAATAAAAGAACAATTTTAAACATTGTTTGATATTTAAGAAAATAATACATAGTGAAGATTTGAAGATGCAACAAGCTTGTCTCCGTAGATTGCGCAAAGAAGCGTCAACTATTCAATATCCTTCAGAAATAATTGTTCTTAAACCAATCAATGATTCAAATTTGATGCGATGGAAAGCTATTATCCAAGGTACAGTATACCAATAATATTTACACAATATTGGAATATAAAACAAATTAATATTGTATTTTATAATTTTTTTCAATAATTTTTATGTTATGATTTAGGTCCACCTGGTTCGTATTACGATGGATATCATTTTGAACTTGAAATAATTATATCAACTGAATATCCTTTAACTCCTCCCACTATTAGATTTAAAACAAGGATATTTCATCCCAACGTCTTATTTGAGGTAAAGTATTTTATATTATTTATTTATCTGAGCATATATATACTGCATAATAAAAAGTAAGATTAATTATTTTTTCTATGGTATAGAATGGTGAAATTTGTTTGGATATTTTAAAAAAAGAATGGACTCCAGCATGGAGTTTGCAATCAGCTTGTTTGGCTATTATAGCTATTTTAGGGGAGCCTGCGCATGATAGGTATGGTAACTATCAAGGCAATGCACTTCGTAAATTTCAACTGTCAATGAATGTTATATCACTTCTTTATATTTTTATTATTGTTAGCCCATTGAATTGTGATGCTGGTAACATGCTGCGAGAAGGGGATACTAGAGCATACAGAACAATGGTGAAAATGTATTGTAAAGAGTTTTGTGAGAATAGTGAAATTGTCTCGAGTTGATGCATGAGCAATACTTGAATAAAATGAAAATATTGTTTCGTATAAATGTTTGCTTCTTCATAAAGTTTATGATGATGCAGCATATAATACTTCGTTTTGTTGGTTCATAATATTAATCTAAAATTTCAACAAAATAATTTATATTTTAGAATACAATTTCAATTTATTTACACGTTTATCTGTAGAATTGTTAATTAGTTGTATACCACTCGGGCTTGAGTGATTTGATGCTGTCATTACCTCTGAAATGGATTGGGATCACTTATAATTCATATTATTACAGCAAATCACAATCCAAGTAGAATTTATTACTAGATGCGATACCATAAAATAACTCAATTGCAAACTCAGCCAACTATTCTCATGATAATGAACCATCATAATCAATGTAGCGAAGGTAAGTATATCATAACTGATATGCCGATAATAATAAAAGAACAAGTGGGGTCTACTATATATATATCCAAAAAAAATCGTGTCCGAAAACGAAAACGGTTTCGGGCACGCAAGGTATATAACAGTTATTACCGGTATGCCAATACAATATATCCCATTTTGCCACACAATATATCATCTATACCATCTATCTTATAATTGTTCACTACTATACTAATAATCATGAGAGTGGATAGATATTCCTTTTGGAATGGTGTACGATATTCTTGGGAAGTAGTTGAGTTTGGACCAGCAAAACCAGTATTATTTTGTATTGGATATTTAATATTTTATATCAATTCAACGATAAATTATGATGATGATGATATACCATATTTGGAGAGGTTACGCAGCCGCGTTTATTATCCACATGATTATTTTCCAGTATTTTGAAACATTTTTCTGTATTTTGGTAGAAATCTTCATTTGAAGTTCTTTGTATCGAAAGCCATTCTTACTGTTATGGGAGGACTATGATGTAAAGTGAAGATTCTCTCAGTATATTTTTATTAAAGTTTGTGTATCTGTTAGTAAGAATTATAATTTTATTCAAAATTATCATTTAAGAATTGTTATTTTCGTCATATTAAAATTATTTAAGTCAATTGTGATAATCAAATTAATTTAATTCACTAATGATGAACATAATATCAATAGTTATGACCAGAAACTCAAAACAATTCCAAAGCATTTTATTGCATAAACTCATAATACATACTTCTTTTAACTACAGCATTTAAAAAACTCAATAATAATGTTATTAGTTAGCTCCAAAATATTAGAAATAAATGAGTTGATGAGCGAATTTTAATTGAGAATTTATCGTCGCTAGAATTATCTTCATAATAAAACGTATTTGACTCACGACAATTACAAGTTTACATAAGCTTAAATACAATATTAACACGACGTTCCAATTATCTGATTTATGTATAAGCATGCATGAGGTATTGTGGTGTTGCTCTCAACTATAAATATATTATTGTGCAAACATGATTTTAGGGGGTGTTAATCTTGGATTTATTAAAAGTTAGTAAATAACAAAACTCTTCAGCTACCAGAAAAGTGTCAACTTTTGTCTATTTAGC